>JAVCKZ010064379.1:0-14841 GCA_034780755.1 Lepetodrilus elevatus
CTCGAAACCTCTCTGCTGAGTATGTGTTCATAAATGGCATATAACATAGTGTACAGAAACAATTTTAGAATTATTTTTCAAAATAAGTCCAATTTGGATGAAAGCATATGACAGAATTTCCCTTTTCTGTAGAATGACCCATATACACGTATAGTATTACTATGATAAATGTCGCAAAATTATTGTTGAAAGTGTTCAGGTATACAGTATATACAGTGTATACTTACTCGTTCACCTTTTAGATCTGCGCATGTGCAGCCTCTGTTGCACTTGCCCTGCAGTATAATCAGTATCATAATAAACAACTACAAGTTGTATAAACGCATTCATGTGATATTTTAAAATATACTGTTGATAATTATAGGATCAATCTTATCGTTCTATCCCTGTTCAAACAATAAGAAGTTGGCCTTGTGGCATACTAGTACTCCATGTTCATGTCATTCAAACTTAAAGGCATATAATCACGGGTTTGTTTACATTTTCCATGGTCAAACGTATTTTTACCTAAAAGTATATACATGAAGATATATTTATAGGTACAAAAACGGTTTTATATATATTTTTTTCTACAATCATTTTCTAATAATTACCCAATCCAACCAATCCCCAATCAGTATTCAACCAATCGTGCATACAGTATTAGAGTGAATGTACTTTGCATTTCGTTCCAAAGCGACAACTTGATATGTTATTGTATGCATTTAAGTCATTTAAAAAGACAGAGGTTTAACGTCGCTTTCAAGATTATTTCACTTACATCACGACATGTCAGTTTAGGGCAGGAGGAAACCCGCAACATCCGTACCGCTGAATATTGCAGTAAACCTGCGAGCACCGGCTGGTACTGACAGACCAAGGATGATAACTGCATTGCCATTCTACAGACAGTGCATCCTATCAATATCGCGTCAGGAAGGTAACTTTCGCGGACATTGATGCCGGTTCCTTGGGGCGGGATTTGAACTTAGGACCTTTGTCTCCGAAGTCCAAACGTTCTACCACCGCGCTACCATCCGACCCTCCAGCATTTTGTTAGAACAATAACAAATTGTATGTTGAACGACATTCATGAAGTTATATGAATATTACTTTGTGGTTGACGTCCTCAACTGTGAAATTCAGCCCATTTTCGCCTGAAATATTAAATATATTCAGTAATTATCTGTTTGTTAAAGTTACATGAGAGAGAGAGAGAGAGAGTGTGTGTGTGTGTGTGTGTGTGTGTGTGTGTGTGTGTGTGTGTGTGTGTGTGTGTGTGTGTGTGTGTGTGTGTGTGTACCAGAATATGTAAAAACGAACATATGTGTTCGGTATAATCCTAATGAAAGGTTCCTGAATTTAATGTGAGCAGAATTTAATATGTTTTATGCGTGTGAATAGAGAAAATATTTGTCTACCAGAATAAGTAAAAACTAAAATAGATTTATACTAGTAATAACACATTTTTGAGTAAACATAAGTGCATAGATACATGACTATGTCCTGTAGTTCTCAAATTTAATGCAAGCACAATTTTTAATACGATTTATGCGTGTGGATAGAGAAAATGTTTGTCTACCAGAATATGTAAAAAAAAAAGATTGTGTCGGTATAATTCTAATGAAAGGTTCTTGAATTTAATGCGAGCACAATTTAATATATGTTATGCCTGTGAATAGAGAAAATATTTCTCTACCAGGCATGTAAAAAAAGACCAACATGATTGTGTACGGTATTATCCTAATCAAAGGTGATATTCACCCTCTATAATACCGGAGGATCAATAGTCTTTTCCAAAATATCACGCGAGCCTTTACAACTGCTAGAATATACATGTACATTATACATCAATATGTTTGCGCCCTCGCATTTTCACTTAGAATATTCTTACAATAAGAGTGCAGAAATTGGCTGTTTACTTAGTTTCTTTGTCCGAAGGATCAAATCCATGATTCACTAAACATTAAAAGGATTAACTACACAAATGCATCCAACATTGTTTCAATATCAATACCAAGAATAAAGCGAACGTTAGTGGCCTATATATAACAAGGAAAACATGCATTAATTAGTTTACACTGGTGTCAGAAATATCGAAGACTTCATGTAACCATTAAAGGCATTGCAAGGTTGGGGGTGGGGGCCACTCGGTTTCAAGCACCCTTACCCTTATCTGACCCCCATAGACAGGCACCGCCCCCTCTCGGGGATGGCATGCCACCTGGCGGTAAGCAATGGACTCGGATCTGTATGGGAAGGGAGGTAAACACTACAGAGTTGTAGATTTAGGTGGTCTTTCATTAACTTGTTCTGCTGCTATGTTGAACAACATAAGGAATTGTGGATGTTAAACTTATAGTTGATGTTTGTTTGAATTGAAGACAGGTGACTACGATACTTGAATATTAAAAGTTTCGATTTGTGTTCAGACATAATGCATGTATTTTATCCGTGAATTTAAAAAAAAATTATTAAGAAAAATTATTATATTATTTAATGATATTATTTACATTTTACCAGATAAATTTCTCTTGAGCACAACCTATGTAAGCAACCTGAATTACATAAGAATGATCGCGTACAGTAATTTCAACTACTTGGAACATTGTATTCATCAGAAATAATATGATTTTGCCAAGAACAGCTTTTATTGTTTTGGTAAGCTAAAGCACGAATGTTCTCCATGATAGGAAATCCAATTCATATTGTGGTAGGATTGATTCTTATTCATTTGTTACACATATAGACAGGCACCTATGATGCCTAAAACATATGATGTATGTACGCATTGATGTATTACTATTTACGCATAAAACATATGATGTATGTTCACTGCTACCAGGTTGATTCTATCTATGCATGTTCAGTGACAACAAACGTTGTACTGCACATCGTGTGTATCTCCTCTGAACATGATCTCAAGCGTAGTGTATTGCATGTATTCTATCTTGAACGCACCTCTTGCCCACCCCACCTCCTTTGATTCGCCTCTGACCCAACCACTTCCTATGACCCACCCAACATTTCCTCTAACCCACATCAATACCATCTTCAAAGTGGATCTACCCCACACAGTAAATATACCTCTTGCCATACAAAATGTCTTCGTGCACTTAGGGGTGGATTTGGCGCATTATAAGTAGCCATTATTTGTTTATTGTTACTGTTGTCAGTGTTCACGATCACACATTATCACATAGGCCTAGTTTTATGCGGTGCATTGGCAAAGCGATGCATATCTTTATACCGAAATCTGAATTTTTTTAATCCCGTAAGTCCTAAGAAGTTCGTAAGTACTAAGAATTTGCCTAACTGGTTTTCTGCTTATGTTAATGTTTGAAGAGATCGTTTCACACCAAGAAGTTCTAAGCTAAAGGCCATTATAGACTCGGCAACTTTTGTCTCCGCAACATTTTGCTATACATTATAGGCGACTATTTTATTGTTTCGAGCGACTGGGGGTCATGCAGTCATACATATTTGGAGGAGACTTGTCGTACGGAATAGCACATGTTCCTATTCAAGGCGATCTCTTTTTCGTCGTAGCAACACACGGGAGACAAGCTATTTTTCACTATACACTAGGCAACAAATATCGCAGCAACACTGTTGCGGGGATAACAGTTGCCTAGTCTATAATGGCCTTAAGAAGTTTCGAGAATACGGGTCCTGGTTCTGTATTGATGAAATACACGGTCATTCCCGGGTGAGACGGGTGCGCATTGATAGCCTCGAGCTAAAACAAACCCGCCAGTGTTTTACACCCGACTAAACCATCACAGATTCACGAGGCGAGAATCGATTTCGGCCTGAAATTTACATTTCCTCTTCGTCGATCGCGCACAAAAACTGATGACTATTGTAAAATTGATGACTATTGTGAACATTGATGACTATTGTAAGCATTGATCATATCGGGTACCTACCACAGCGTACAACACCCAAGGACGGGTGGCCTAATAATAAGCATGCTACTCTTGCTTTAATAGTGACAGTCTTTATCCCATTCTTGTTTTTATCAAACAAGATTTAAAACGAGACGAACTGTTGGTACGGCTAATTTGTTACATCCAAGATGTTTCGTGGCAATGCTCTCGATTATTAATGATTTTTTTATGTTGATATTTAACGATTTTTGACATTTTTTGAAAAATGTCAAAAATCAGTTTTAAACATCGAAACAATTGACACGAAACGTCTTTGACAAGGACTAATTAATTTGTAATGTATTCTTGGTTTATTTCATTTCCAACTGAAGTGACCATAAATAAGACGGGCATAATGCTACTAGGGTGTCTGTGTATCGGGTGTTTTCCGTACCTAACCGTTTATTATCACTTGCCATTAATCTAACAGAGAAACGGATAAATATATCTATAATCCTAGGGCGAAAAGCGCATACAAGTACGAAATAAACTTTATTTTAACAAATAATTTGTGTTTACTTTATTATTATTTAAAGGCATAAAACCATGGGGTTTCTGTATGTTCCACTGGTTTTGATTATTTTCCTATGCTATTTTATTTTATTATTAATTTCGTTTATCTCGTGATACAAACTACGAAAATATGAAAACAAATATGAATATATTGAAAACCATTGACACATGTTGAAAATGTAGCTTGTTATTTAATATACTTGTGTAGACAAATGAAATGTACATACTTTCAGGTGCAATACTTTTGATCATATCAACAAACCGTGATTGTATGCATTTAAGTTTAAAATGTGATAATACGAGAAATACACCAATAACAAAAACCGATACCTTCGATGGATTGGTTTATTTTCTGTTTAACAGTGTTGTTGGCATTGAATCCCATCATATCACGGCGTGACAAGTGGAACAAATATCTTGTCCAATGAAATGTTGCAGTAACCAAGTAGCCATGGCCCATGCTTAGATGTAGACTATCTGAAAAATAAAAATGATTACCAGTCTTCTACTATAGACGTTCCTTGCGGTAGCAGATTCATGTTTTTATTAATAATATCGCAATATACCATGGACATCTCCGACGTTCGTATAGAAAATGCATACTTTATGTTATAATAATATTTTACGGCTAGGTAAATATCTTACTGGGACAATGATAAATAATTGAATAATGATTGTGGGAGAAAATATTTCTCTTGAGAAAATGGTATTAATATTTGAACATGTGAGTTCTAACCGAACAAAGATGGGGTCCATTGGTTCGCACGTTATGGATTGCCATGACCTTTTGTTCACTACGAAACCAGTTTACTTCTTCAGTTAAAGCATACATTCATAAGATGGAACCTCAAAAATAAATATACCAGAACCGCAGTGGACGTCTATGAGTGTTATTACTGAGAGAAAAAGTATAGATATAAAAATGCGGATTGTTTGCGTACGTGGATAGTGGTAAAATGGATTCGTTGAAACTCGACGTTCTCCGGTGTTCTTTGGGAATAAAGGCTCTTGGTCACGTGACCGCTTGTGATTACTTTTTCCGGGTGAATGACAAAAAGTCAATGGCGGAGTTTTGTTTTTCTTCCTGGTCTTGTCGGACGGGGTCGTTAGGTACTTATGCTGTGGATTAACACCACCTGGTGTGCGTTTCGGGAAAGGGTCGTACTTTAGTCCCCGCATATATAAGGGCGTATGTGGTTTTACTAGAGCAGGAGATAACAAGAATTTCGAGTTACGCCCGGACTAGAAGAAGAAGAAGAAGAAAAATGACAAGAACAAGAAGAAAGAAGAAGAAGAAGAAGAAGAAGAAGAAGAACAAGAAGAAGAAGAACAAGAACAAGAAGAACAAGAGGAAGAAGACGAAGAAGAAGACGAAGAAGAAGACGAAGAGAATAATGTTTATTAAAGCGTCTAGCATATGCTACATACACTTTGACATAAAAAAGTAGCTCAGTTTAAAAGAACATGTGCCCAGTCTAGTAGGCTTATATTGGACACTATTGAGCCTCTCGTGGAATAGTCTGGCCTGCTTCTTTACGAAAGGGTCGTACCATAAGCCGGATGAAGGCCGTGCTTGTACTATTATGGGAGATGACCTAAACATCAATTTATGCCCGGGCTAAATGTACGACCAGACTGAAGGGTCTTACTGTAATCCGGGCGTAAATCAGGAAAACGGCTATTTCCGCCTACACTTCCTGTACGATCATGCAGACCTATCTTTGACCCACGGAACGATCGTAGTGCTACTAGAGACGTATAAACAGCAAGTGTCAGTACAAGCCGGTGGTTGGTGGTTTACTGAAACATTATGCGCTACGGATGTTGCAGGTTTTCTCCTACCCTAAACTGATAAGCCGCGATATAAGTGAGACCACGTTGAAAGCGGCTCTAAACCATAATAAGGAAAGAACTGCGAGTTACATCTTTGGTAGCAGGATAATTTTGCGTAGTGGAAATATGGTTCGGTACCAGTTTAATTTGGATTTTGGAATATTATGACCCCCTCTCTCTCTCTTTTCTCTCTCTCTTTCTCTCCCCCACTCTCTCTCTATCTATCTATCTCTCTCTCACTTACACCCTATCTCCCCACCTCTCCCTGAAAAAAATATCCGGATGTTTTTATTTTAATTTGTATTTTATTTTTCATCTGACTAATATTTACACAAATCGGTTGACAATACACAACCCGTAAACAAACTGTAATCTTCAAAATTGATTTAAATCAAAGATTATAGCTTGCACAATAATATCTGATTACTCGAACCCCGATATAACCCGTATCAGACCCAGCTTCTTTTCAGGCAAGATGTAAGTGTTTATACTATTAGTTGAGGGATCGAGGGAGAGGATTTTCTACTACTGAAGGATGATTAACAACGAGGGGATCTTCAACCCTCCAGTTTGGACTCTTGTCCACTTCTCATTTTAACGCACAGCAAACATTTGCCAGAACTGTTTTCCTTGTAATCAGCTCCCTTTGAAAGCGAGACGACAGTACGACCGGTCGATTGCATAAATAGTGCAATATTATTTTCAATATTGTCGCAATGGATAACGATCGAAATGTTCGTCAATCGCAGAAGGAAAGAAAAGCACTAAGAGCGTCTCAAACTTTATCCTTTACCCTCTCTATGGGGGTGTGAGCAAAATACGAATCCTTCGTAAACACACGTTTTGTTCCGGTCGCCATGATGCCCATTGATATTCTCGTTCTGTTGGTCACGTGATAATGTCGTGCATTATTAGTTATGTGAAGCCGATTTATGGCATGTCGTTAATGATAAAAAAAATATGCGGAAACGTGTAAACGTTTGGATATTCGTGTAATCCTTTTTGATTTGAAGAACATGCTTTTTTGGCCCTTTGAACTGCTGTTGACAAATTTTCATCCACCATCCACCATCATTATTTTGGTCTTTGAAAAGCCTTCACAAAGGGTTATAATATTCTCCTACTTTGTGAAGACAGTAATTAAGTGAGATTCGAACATGTAATTTCCTCTGCAATTGTGCTCATGTTAGATGAAGAGATACGTCATGACAAATGCTTTTGTGTTTTCCATCAGCATTAGTTCGACGGTACAGCTAGGCTGGTGGTCCATTCATGAACCCTCCAAGAGAAAGTAACCCATATTTGTTTAGCAGATTTCTATTATCGGTCCATCTCAATGTATTGACACGTGTTTTCGTTGCAATAATCCATACGAAAGCCTACACCCCATTGAGAAAATTAAATTTACGTTGCAGTATATTTTTGGTAGGAGAACTATTAATATTATATCAACATTATTTCTTGTTTGAAGACTACACATACATATAGCTGATAGGTAAAGAGCTGGGGCGGGTGATACTAGCGCAATGGTAGAACGTCTACACTTGCAAGCAAAAGGGTTCGGGTTCAAATTGGCACGGCATCAGTCTTCACGAAAGTTACCTTTCTGACTCGATCATGACATAGTGCGCTGTTTGTACCGTAGCAGGGCAACATTATCATCCTTGGTCTGTCAGTACCAGCCAGTGCTCGCATGTTTACTGCAACCTTCAGCGCTACGGATGTTGCGGGATTCCTCCTGCCCTAAACTGTCAAGCCGTGATACGAATTAAAGAATCTTGAAAGCGTCTCTAAACTCCAATTAATTAATTTATTTATTAAAATGTTCACATTACAATTGTTTGGTTTTCTTATGGGTTTCTATTTTATTTCACAGAAAGTGGTTACATCAAGCCAATAGGGTACATGCACTACGAATAGACTTCAATTGTTATATAGTCATGTTATTTTTAAAGATAATATATGCAATTAAATTATTAAATATAAAAGAAGACACTAGAGAGGTTTCGCAACACTACGGTTACCATTACGGATACGGTTCGGTTATCAGTTTGTTCGTAGTTTGTGACATCAGAGACTCGCCCGACGTGTAGTTTTAGGTTTCTGACCGACCGGGTTCCCTGGGAAGGCTAAAAATGATTACTTTAACCGTATTTGTAATGGTAACCGTAGTACCATTGGTGTACGGGTAATCACGGTTCTTAAACAATCATCATCATCTGTCTGACTGTTGTGTCTATTCTCATATACTAGTATCTGACTGATGTGTCTATTCTCATCTGTCTGACTGCTGTGTCTATTCTCATGAAGAACTAGATAGTCAATGAGACAAGGTAAGTTAGCTTAGACTTCACAAAAAAACGGCGTCTAACGAATTGAGATAATTCATACTTTCTTCCTTGTCGAAGGTTTGTGGGTCTTTTAGACTTAAACTGTCTAATCCTTGCATTAGTGAACCCCGGGGTCGGTTAACGGTCAGACTAGAGATTTAAATATGAAGACAGGTCTACTCAAATATTCAAACTCGATCTATATTCGCATTTTAAGTGATTATTTAAAGACGTGTATATTTAATAGAGAAAAGAAGATTTGCGCTGGGAACATAGGTATTATTTATATATAAGTATGTTTAAAATGTATCTTGCAGTTATTTTCAGTTAAACTGTCTGAGTAGGACTACACAATAATCCAGACAGTTAACATTATACGTTGATTAGCACACATTTTCGGTGAAGTCAAGCAAAATGATTACTGTAGACATGATATCTACATTTTAAAATGTGTACTAGTGAATCGCATATTTAATACGGTAATGTCTTAAGCGTGTTGAATCATTACTAACATATTATATTACTGAAATGACATTATTATTATTATTTTCAAAAACTACATTACTTATATTATCTTTCAAAGTCGTTGAAACCGACCCGAATTTCAAATGATGATTTTAAAAGAAATGTTATAATTCGACAGAATAAATAATTGTTGTAGTTTGTTTTGTGTTGGTCAACATTCAATATCTCGTACGTCCACTTGCACAGATGGCGAATTACGCCGGCGAGATTTCACGTAGGGTACGAGACGATCGCGAGATTTCGTCACGTTTATGTCAACATTGTCGCACGTGTCAAAACAAGTTCGCTTTCCCCGCACCTCTTCATTATCGCTATCGTTCCTCTTGTATGCCGCAGCGGCTTAATTAGTTTCAATACGCTAATCACAGATTTCCCGGATATTTCCCAACGGGAGACCGAGACATCCACGAGACTCACTCGTTCAATCCAAACATATAAACACTTTCTCGTTTCTCTGTTTCCCAGAGATACGCTGCCGGTATTTATACGTCGAATCCTGGACATATTTTCACAACATTACTCAATGATATTTACACACGCTGAGCAAATAGACAAGAATTTTCCAATGTTACATTTGGTACTGATGTATCATCGCCATTTAACTACTGGGCGATATGCCCATCATTGCTGAAACGAGAATATGAGAGGTAGAACACGGTATTATGAAACTGTTTGGATTACGGTTTTATGCTCAAACTCAAGGTTTTGTTCACAAATCCGAAATATGGAATTTGAGTTTGAATATGAAATCGTACTAGAATGTGTCTGTACTCTCGGAGCCAAAGTTAGTTGCATCTACGTATAATTATTGCCCGGCGAGATGGTATTTATTACGACCACCATGGCGGTGCTTTTAAAGGTCTTACACGTCCGCTGCACTAATTTCTATGGTCAAACCAACTTCTTTTGCTACAAACTCTAACAGTAGAGTCGGATGCTATGAGATATTACGCGAAAAAGACGTGTCATCGTTATCAATGCGAAAAACGACATTATCATTATCATTATCATTACTCCGCGACACCCTTCATTACCGTTGTTTGGAAACATGTTACTCCGCAACTGCAAAATAACTTAACCTTTCAAGTTTATTTTGGAGAAAAAGAAGTGTTTTGACATATGGCTAACTGAAACATTTACGAAGACGTCCAAATGTTGCACATTTCCCATAGGAACTGGATTCACGTGTGTCTTGTTTTCTGGGCGTATGTTTGTATCGGCCCAAACTCCCCATGCCATATGAAAGCTATACAAGTTTGTTAATGATGCGGGATGGCAACATTCCTCCAAATAACACTTTAAACAATATCGTCAACAAACAAACTTCACGCGCTTAAACACGGTTCAAACACTAACGGGAGGTAAATGCTGTTTTAATTATGAGTGTGTTTTTTCCCCAGAAATCTCAGCGCTGAAGAGAAAATGATTGCACACAATCTAGCTGTTGGGAATGGATAGTAGATTACCGTATAGTACAGAATACACCCGTGTATACATCAGTCTCTCTGGAAAAAGAAGGAAAGTAACACAAGGTTGTATCGATACGTAACTGATGGAAACTCCAATGGAGTTTCTCAGACAAGTACATATAGGTCATTTTACGTAAATGGTTTAGTCCTTGTCAACGACATTTCATAGCAATCTTTTCGAATTTTAATGATTTTTGACATTCTTTAAAAATTGCTACTCGTTGACAAGGATTAATAAATGCTTCTGATTGACTAGTAATGTGTCCCGTCAAGAATGCAATCAAATATTAAAATATTAATAACTAGTCTAGTGCAACATGATGAATAGCCCCAGAATATGTGGTTACGGTAGTTAACGAAACAAAACTTTACATATGGTTTCAGTAAATATTGTGTACAATTAATATACAGTTTATATTAGGCCCTACTTATTAGGTGGTTTCAGCAAAATCTTAACCAAGCAATGATTGTATGCGTTTACGTCTAATGTATGCCGAGAGGAAATACATGTAGTATAATATCTTACGTGATATACTGATACAGAGAAGTTGTACAAAGAAACTAACATCACTTCCGGTGTTCATCTGTGCCCGTCACCTTCAACAACACGCTGAGGAACTCGGAAAATGGCAGAGCAGAAGCACGTGCATTTCGTTTCAAGTCAGCCTGTGCTATAGTAACTAATATCAACAGTTAGCACGTGCCCGCCGTTGCCTGTGTATCTCAGTCTTCTCAGTATAGCACAGGATCGTATCATTGCAATAAGACAACATCAACAAACAAAAGATGGGGTTTCAACAGACGAGAGAGCAAGCCCTTATGGAAGCGGCACGGAGAGAAATTCCCCATGTCTGGCTGTTTGTGTAACCCGCTAGATATGTCGCCTCAAGGTATCACCAGTACCGGTCCTCAGACTGCATTCGGAAAAGATCGGAACGCACACATGCTTATTTGAATAAACCGATGGCATCGAAAGATAGGGGATCCAAGATCGCTCGCTTATATAGGACTTCTACGTAAACCACTTTGCCTGTTATCTTCGGGGAGCAGTTGCAACATAATGATCGGATCAAGATGGCTACCGCGGAACAAGACGACTCTTATTCTTTTCCTTTTTTTTGACTCCGCGGTGCCCGGATGTTGGGGAAAGATGGCGGCGATAGGAACGTGTTTTGCTTGCTTCGAACAACATTGTGTTTGCCAGAAAAGATCTTGATTAATGTTATGCATACTTTTAAAACAAGAGGCTAGCATGCGATCACATGGTTGCTGACGGGTGAGATTTTACGGCTGCCGACAAAGATCTTTCTTGATTTTTTGGTCGTTCCCTCCGAGAGTAACGGATGCGCATTTGAACCACAGGGGGTGAGATAACTATCACTGCGAAAATCAAAGAAAACATTATCTCCTCGGAACAAAAATGATGGTGTTACCCGTGAAAACATTTATGAACTCTGTGTATTTCTGCCTGTGGCACAGATGTCTTGAATCTCACAATATCATCACCTGTTTCCGCCAGACTTGTATCATGTCTGTACTAAGTAGTAACTTATCTATGGCTTGAGAGGTTGCTTATCCTGATTATATGTTGGTTTTAATGGGCATTGCACTATATATTTTTCAGTATGACCACTTGTTATCTCATTCTGATTCTAATGGGAACAATGGTTGTTCTCAACTGGTTTTTAATGAATGCGCAGTTATATGAGCTTGCCGCTTATTCTCGTAGTAGTTGTCATTATTAGGAGCCTCATGCCCCCCGGAAGTCAGTTTCACAATGAGGCTCCCGCCATTACTTTATAGGGCGTGAAAGTAATGGTGGGAGCCTCATTGTGAAACCACGGAATGCAAGAGAAATATGCTTTTGATCACGGGTAGGGTGTGTATCCAACTCGGGTGCGTCGACGTCCGAAAGAAGGAACAGCCAAATGCACGTGCCTGTATGTAAAGAAGATCATCAACACGTGGAAAGTTAGCTTTTCGCCTGTTCCTTCGTCTGGACATCGCCCCTCTGCATAAAATAATACATACAATATAAATACAATAGTATAGCTTTCCACCAAATCTTTCTTTCTGCCACTTGTTACGGCTGATCTACATACAAGGTCTGCGTTTAACTGCTCAATATTCCATATTTCGTACTGTGCTGCTATACTGACGTACACACGCGCCACCTAGCGGAATTTTCGGCAGCGAACCCTATTGTTAGTAAAATATGTAAAGCTGTAATTTACTATCCACCAGCTGTATATAGTAATCATTTTTTTCGTTCGTTATTCTAGAATATATTAGTTCCAGTTCTATAAAATATTGTTGAATTCTAGGGAATCACTGACAAACAGGACATTTTTGTTTTGGCGAGAAACATAAATTACTAAGTATGTTGTGATTATTTTGTATGAATGAATTCTATAATGTTTTACATCGCAGCGGGAATATTTCACCCATAGCTAGATCCAAGAAATTTAAAGATAAGAAAAGTCGATGACATAAAATGGGCCCTCATGGTTTCGGGTGAATCCGTTGATCATGAAATATGTCAACAAACTGCGATTTACAATTGTACAAACTCTGAAATAATTATTTTGCATTGTTAGACCAGTTTGTAGAATGTATTTCACATTATAACTTGTTTAAAACATTTTACGAAGACTGATTTGCTGTGATTTTGAAAGGCAAATTGATCCGAGATCGATTTAATATTTTACGTCCCTGCGGGAATATTTCACCATGTTGGAAATTAATCAGATGGTGTCCGTTCTTTACGTTATCAATATAAATAATAAATATATATGACTTGTGTTTTATAGTCACTTTATAAAATAAGTTTAATAACCTTCTAATTAGTTTGTCATATTGTGAATTAGTTTGTCATATTGTGAATATATTGTGAATTAGTTTGTCATATTGTGAATCTAGTGGTTTACGTCGCAATAATGGGAAACAAAATATTGGTTCATTTGGTGTTTTTAATGCCACTTTCCAGATTTTCTCACTCGCATCAAAACTATCAATATTCATACAGATGTTTTTCTTGCCCTTCCCACCTTTCATTCTTCTTGGAAGGCATGTTGCAAAACTTGGGAAATTTTGTGAAATGAAAAGGACTTTCCGCAGTCATGACTTCAAAGGCCGGCGTACGGTGGCTGCAGTTTTTCTGTCACCCCAAATCAAAATACTTAACATATGTGACTGCTACAGGATTTGACCGTGGGAATGCTGCGGCCGCCGTAGAAATAAAAAAACCTATACGGCCGTCGTGGCAAATGTGACCTAGGCATATACAACTTGTGCATGGCCAACTCGCTGGTCAGGTAGGCATTAATCTGCTGCCAGAGTTGATTGTCACGCAATGTTGGATGTTACTAGTTTCTTCTAAACTATTGATAAAAAAAGGTACCATTTTGAGAGGTTATACCGTATTTTTTTCTTGGAGCCTGTTGGAAGAAAAACGATAACACGCACTGCCACTGGTGACGTGCCTACAGCTCCTCCTTTGTTCCTTGTTCAACTACTCGTATTCTAGGAATGACGGTTTCTCTCGCGGTCTCTCCCTCTCTCGTTTTGGTCTGTTTCCAAGTATTTGTAGCGAGAGAACTTTTCATCTATGACTATAGTTTGTATCTTGAGGCCTGTTCAGGAGGGCGAGTTGACGTCACATATGAAGGACGAAGGTTTTCAAGGCGATTTCACGCGGGTTCGCGCCCTCCTGAACAGGCCTCTGTTTTCCCTTTTCACATCTGTATCTGTTGTCCTTTTCACCTTTGTATCTCAAACAAGAAACTTCGCAAGCACCTTTTTCTAACCATCTACTGCAAGGGCATCACTACACAGATGGATTTCCTAAGACTTTGCATTTGCAAGTTATTGCACAAGTAATGAACGTACGTGTACGTATCGTAACTTAAAGCTGTACCGTGTACGTATCGTAACTTAAAGCTGTAACTGGCCATACGAGACTTTTTATAATGAATATATAGATCTACCGTAGAACACCTTGGGCTAACCATAGACCATAATGAATTTTTCTACCGCTGTATGTGATGGAAAGACAACCCTCGGCATTTTGACTGGGAGGCGTTGCAGCCCGCAACTACACAATATTTCACCATAGTTAAATCGCCATTTTGTAGTCTGATTTTGAATTCTGATTAACCGGAAATATGTATACGTATATATATATATATATTTATTATATACTTAGCAGTGAAAGACTGAGATTTCTCACTCTGAGAAAAGTGATATCGTCACTGCAGTGACGAG
>JAVCKZ010064390.1:0-14841 GCA_034780755.1 Lepetodrilus elevatus
TCTCTCTCTCTCTCTCTCTCTCTCTCTCTCTCTCTCTCTCTCTCTCTCTCTCTCTCTATCTCTCTCTATCTCTCTCTCTCTCTTTCTCTCTCTCTCTCTCTTTATCTCTCTCTCTTTATCTCTCTCTCTCTCTCTCTATCTATCTCGATCTCTCTCGATCTCTCTCCCTCTCTGTACAGTCATTGGAATTATTGTTAATAATTTAAGGATATGCTTTATTAATTGTACACACACAATTCATACTTGCAATACATGTTTATATAAATACATCGTTGCAAGATAATGTTCGCACTAGCGTCGACATGTAGAGCAACGTAGTTGTCGTGTAGGATTTCAATTCTAAAAAAGCTATAAAGATAGGAACGTTGCAATTCTATATGCATATGTTTGTATTTAATTATGTATGCTATATCAGATGGAACAAAAGCATCCCACTTGCAGAAGAAATTTAGTCAAGAAAATATGATTCATCTAATAACGGTGGATATGTCTTTGCTATGCATCGAAATGTACAACAACGTATATTTTTATTCGTCGTATCAGTAACTACTTATCAAGATGACCGCCATAATTTATCTAAGAGGGAAAACATGGTGATTTTGTCTGGAATGTCCGCATCATGTTGTTAAGCTGTCGGAGTATTAAATAATCATACCTATTGACAATACTTTGGAAGCATCTTCATCAATTGAGTCCAGAAAAATGTAAACCGACTGTTTTGCCTCTGGGCGATCATCATATACCACGAGACTGTAATGTTTGTCATTTGACGCCATGGCGGAAATACTCTAATACTGAATTTTCTTCATACGAGCAGATCAAAAGCAATCTCTTTATCTCCGTCAAAAGTACCTCCGGGCAACTAGGCCCATTTGCCTCCGATCTCATGCTCAATGAGTCACTGCGTAGATAGTGTATAGAATAGGCCGAATATAGTCGGCAATCATATGGATGATGTCTATGAAATAAAGCCTCGAAGACCTCATAATTACGCCCGATACCATCGCTACACCAACTACAACCATCCCCAGGTCCACCCTCCCCCAACAGCTCGTACTATTCACTAGAATCATAGCACGATTCAAGCTGATGACCTTGTGGGCAGAGGATGCTCCAGATCCCAATATTATGAAACTTTCTTGAGTAAGATTTCAGGCTCAAGGTTTCGTTCACAAATCCCCATATACAATCTGAGCTTGATCATGAAATCGTACTCAAAACGTTTCGTAACCTCGAAGCCAGGCCCCAATATTGTGAAACGTTCTTGATTACGATGTCATACTCAATGCAAGGTTTTGTTCGCAATCTGACCTTGAACCATGAAACCGTACTCAAAACGTTTCGTAATCTCTGGAGCAGATCAAATGCTGATTCCACCAATAATGTTCGAGTCCTAGTTCTACCTAGAGTCTCCTAATTCTCCCTAGATAGAGATCCTAACACGGAATCTCACTCAGCAATGCAGTAAGACGGCCCTGGTGGTGTGTAGTTATTGTGTTCAGATCGAAAGCAAGTACCAGAAGTTTGACATATGGAAAGCAGTCGTGCTGCTGAATATCTTATGGAATAGGATAAGAAATTACAGGAAAATCAATTCCTACTACATACTGTATATTTTAAATTGTTTAATCATACATAATCAGATAGCTCACTATCATATAATGCGTCCTCTTGCAAACTGGTACATGCGTATTATAGGCTTAGCAAACGTAATTAAGTGTCAGTAGACATTATTGGACATAAATGTAGTTTTTATTTCATATTAACAACGTAGAATTTCCAAGCGTCTACAGGCCTCAGGTACTAATTCAGAAACGTGCAGAGACTTTGGAAGAATGCTGGCATCAGATTTCTCGTCGTTCCGCAATTTCGTAGAATGTTTACCTACAAAATATCCTCCGATCCTTAAAGTATTTTACTGAGTATAGTATGTGTCTATGTGTGTAAGAATTCATGATGTCCTAATGCTTTAAGTTCATCGTAATCAAACACTCATACTTCAGAACCGAACAAAATCTTGAAATGCGATTTCCTAGGAAGATACCATCTGAAATACCAATGCTGTATTTCCAAGGAAGATACCATCTGAAATACCAATGCTGTATTTCCAAGGAAGATACCATCTGAAATACCAACGCTGTATTATTTTAATGACACGCAATGTTTTGTCGGCTCCATTTCCGACGTCATCAGGCAGTTAAAATTATGATATATAATTATATAATATACACATGTAACACTGACACATTACATAGATCAGATACGTGTGGCAGTAGATAAGTCAGGTACATCCACTAGTTCGATCTGAACGGACGCACGAGATTGATTAGATATGGTCTGTAAGTGGGTTTCTTTTGTTCGATCTGATATAGAAAAATATCAATATGTTTCTATAAATATTCCTAGGTTTGTGATCATGCATAGACACGATGGACAAACACAATACGTGCGAGCAAGAACGCCTATCTCTTATCAGTTACCTATAGCACCACACCTTTGAAATTACTTCGATTTGTGTGAAAACAAGTACTAGCATTTACATATCCTCTGTGGAAATGGCATTTATATTTATATTTTTATTTTAGATCTACTACACTGATATGTTGGGTTTTTTTCTAATTAAAATGTTAACGTTGTTATTTTACGTGCACATTTACGTGCCCTTTTCGATGCAATAATAGGATATCCTATTTTCTGCTAGATCTAAAACATAAACTTCAAAAGCTAGATTATTCCACCGTTGCTGTCTATATTTTAGCTATAGTATGTGTGCACAAATTAATGTAATAATTAAATATATTTAATATAGCTCTGAACAAAATGCGGTATTTCCAGATTCTGTTTTGAAAATATGAAAATAATTCAGTGGAACAGTAGCTTCTTATAAGACTAAACTGAGTGAATGCTCAAGCATTCTAATAAATATAGATACCATTACGTCTCTTAATATACGAAACACGAAATGAGCGTCGCACTTATGAGATCAATGATAATGATAGTCGACTAATGAGATACGTGTAGGAAGTGTCTCGACCTAACGAAGGTAATATACCATGCTTCAAGGTCACACTAATGAAGTACTAGTATATTGTTTATCCGAATATTCAAATGAAATGTCCCTATTATAAGTCAGCTTGTAAAGTTAGCAGCATTAATTGTTCTATCAGGAAGCGATGTCATGAATGTGATATGCACTCCGTCTTTATATTATTGACTTGGCAGCAAAAGCTAAGTGCATGGTTTAAAAAAAATACTGCAATGTTGTAGGACGATAATGACTTCACACGCATAGGCTTCACTTAAACTTCCCATCCAATTTTAGTTATATAAAGACCTTTTATACGGAATTTAAAAAAAAAAGTATGTGGCCATTCCGGAAGTTCTTGAATTTCAAGTTTCTGGGTTATTATTGATGTCAATCGAGAGTTCAAGCATGAGTATTGCTTTATCAAGACTCGAACACGACTGTGCAGATTACAGAAGGACTCATTTACTATTGTCGCTAGCTATATCTGGAGCACCAGAGGTCCATGCTGATGCTAGTTATCATGCAGGGATGAGCTTACACTCTCCAATGAATGACGACGTTTCCAGCATTGGTGCCGTGTTCAGTTGTCAAGACGGCTTGATGACATGTCCCCATACACGGCTGTTGTCATGTTGCTTTAAATTGCAGTGTACTTTTAGATAGAAACAATAGCCCACATGTCAGGCTGGCGATTTGTATTTATATTTGAACATGTTTATCGGTAAACATGTCATTCCTCATTACCAGTAAACATGTCATTTTTTTATTATTACCTTTTCATGTTCACATTGAAAACTAGCGCATAGAATGTGTAAATCAAAGCAATTCATTTTACGACAGGAAAGATAGAATTTGGTAATGTGATCATGCATAAACGCCCGCACATAGAATCAAATGTAAAATATCATTAAATAATATAGATTGTTATGGCTTGCGTTTCACAATTGTCATGGCCGTGAGAAATATGAATCTGATTTATTTTCCAATTGACGTTTTTTGTTTATGTATAATGAAAAGAATACGGAAACGCATTATTTTGTTGTACATAATAGCAGTGTTCGCGTGGTGAATGTTTATTCGTCATTCGCATAATATAATTAGCACAAAAACTAAATAAAATACTATAAACACCTTCTTCGATCATTGTGGATCAAAGTTGGTTGGTTGTTTTGATATGGGGTTGTAAGATTGTTTAACTCACAGCATAGGTTACGTGCATGTGTACTACTTGTACTAGTCTGGATGTTCACCACTTGTTTTAAAGTGCTAGCTTGGAATATCACATGCCGCAGATAGAACATGGATACCCCACCCAGACACAGTATACTGGTTCAGAGCCAAACCAGCCAACCAGTTCTTGCTTTACCCCTTTATATTAATGCTGAGCGCCAAGCAGGCGAACAACAAGTACCATCTTTTGACGTATTCTGGTATAACGCGACCGGGGTTCGAACCTTCTGCACTCTGGGTACGCTCTAACAATATTACAACACAGGCGGATCAAAGTTCTCAAAGTATGGGACTGTTGCGCCATTCCTGTCTTCGAGATTCAAAGTGTTCATTTAGATTATTGGTCTGTACAGACTGGTGTAAGTTGTAAGTTCGAGAACTTACTATTTGTTACCTCATATAGCACTCGAGGTAGATTTAGTTTATTGTTCGTATACCTCCCAGTGAGTTTATGTCAATTATTTGATGTGAGTAATCTAAGGTTAACTTAATTTATAATTTAATGGTTCATATTATTTATTATTACTCCTATAGTCGATTATTATTATTGGCATTGTTGTTTCTGCTGCTGTTGCTGTTGTTGTTGATTGTATAGTAGTAGTAGTAGTAGTAGTAGTAGTAGTAGCAATAGTAGAAGTAGTAGTAGTAGTATTGTAGTAGTAATAGTAGTAGTGGTAGTAGTAGTAGTAGTAGTATTAGAAATAGTAGTAGTAGTAATAGTAGTAGTATTTATTAATATTATTATTATTAAAAGTATTACTGTGCGTCCATAATAATATATTATTATCACTATTTTATTTCTTCAGACGTCACTTCCGGTCTTCAGTGCTGGCACTGTATAGCGGACAACTGCGAATTGAATCCGTCGGATAACTACAAAGCTTCAAAAAAACACTGCCAAGCAAACCAGTGTTGTCAGGTGAGGGATTCAACAGCTCCCGCGAATTTTTAGCGAGACGTAATCAATTACATCAGATTGTCATCTCAGCTCATGGCTAACTCAATTAACAAGTCACAGCAAAGCCTGGGAATTGTAACCATCGTTCAGCAAGAGGAACACTGTAGACGTTGACTCAATCTCTGGAATAATGCTCAGTCAATTATTTCGGCCGTGACATCTCTTTGACTCCAGACTTGGTATTCCTGAGGGTCCTTCCTCCTGTGTTGAAAATTCTCAAATGTTAAAGTGGCAATTTCATGTTTACTTACCAGTATATTGGTTTTAGTTGTTGGTGTATGTATTTATTTATTTATTTACTTATTAATTTTCTTTTGGTTATGTATTCATTTGGAATTTTGTTATGGAAAAGTCAATGGAATGTATTATCTAAATATAATAATTACGACATTTACAAGAAAGTAGTTTTCAGATAAGCAGAGGGCTTATTGTCGAAACGTTCATACGATCGTACGACAGTCTTAACGTTTCTTATAGTATGGCTACGAACTGTTCTTAATCTAAGAAGTTCGTAAGAACGTTTCGAGAATAAGCCCCTGGAATTTAGTTGACATGATTCCATGCTCATAGTTACCTTTGCTGCTAAAGCTACGTCCGGTCCACCTCTGCGCGACGATTCTATAAAGTAGATTACAGTCAGGACCTAGTCGGTAATTGACGTCAAAGGTGGGCACATGATCTTCACGAGCTAAGACCGAATGTGTAACTTTTGACAACAATGTGATTTAAGAAATAGTTATTTTCATGAACGTACAAACAATACAATTTGCAAGACATAAGTAAATATATACATGATATACATAATGTATTTGCATATGTATTTACATATGTCGTAAATACAACGTTACAAGTAAAATTTCATGTAGAATATTGTTTGCATAGGATGAGGTTGAGGCTTAACATAATTCTATGGAAAGGTGGCGTTCTTCCCTTAGTCGATAACAAAAAAGAACGGACACATCAATATTGCACAATAAGTCTTCCAGTCAATTTCTACTTGCCAATATGGACACTATGTCATATACGTTGTCTGATAGGGCAATATGAACCACGTGATCACCCACGTGATTGCGTATCGTGGTAATTTCTGAAACCACTCCACGGAGGAATCTGTAGATATTAGGATTCTCTAACTGATGAAACCCCGCAATAATGACAAATACTCGGAAATCACTTCGTGTTAGGAACCCATTTCATTCTAATATTGCATGCAGACAAACATTAGGCTATGGATGTCCCCTGTGTAATGCTACATACAGATAATATACACGGGGAACGTACAATCATGTATAACATAACTCATATAACATATTGAATGCAGACATACATAACTCATGTCCAGAATTAAATGCTACATACCGATACGTATTCGCAAAAAAATCATATAGAACACATACTTCATACCAACATTGTTTCAAACGACACACCATACGTTCTTAATATTGCGTATTCATCTTGCTCTATAATACATACATAATAAACAGTAGACCTCGCATATAACGGACTCATTGGGACCGGCTATTTCTGTCCGTTATATGCGAAGTCCGTTATATATGCATATGACACAGACATATATTCCTGTCAGATTTGCTATCACTTTCTACATTGAGCTCTCGTCCTACGCGCGGTGATTTGATCACAGTGGTGGCTTAATTCGGTAGCTATGGCGTCGTAGATCAGTTATAAGAAACAGTCCAATAAGTACTATTAACTGGACGACTGTTTATTTCCCACGAAAGGTTAACTCGCTGGACTACGCGACTTACAATCGTTATTTGGCTCGGTGAAATGGCTATTAACATCTCCGGACACAACGTAATTCCTACCCCTTGATCCCGCAAATCGATGTATCTCGCCGATATTCACATTATCTGTAAGTTGATGGAGTCATTATACGTTTGGCTGAAGGATGGGGATGTCAGATACACGACTAGGCTCTGCTAGTATTTACAAGACATCAGTCAGCATTACTAGGGATCAAACCGACAAGTCAAACATAGGTGAACATTAACAATGTATAGTCTGGTAGACGCTTAAAGGCATACAATCACGGTTTGTTCACACATTTCATGGTCAAAAGTATTTTACCTGAACGTATACGGTATGTAGACGCGTTGGCGAGACACATATTTAACCTTCTCCATGCTTGAGGCAACCGGAAATGCCGTAAAGAGCAGTGTCTGTATCTAATCCAGCAGGGGGACGGTTCATCAAATAATGTACATAATGTAATCCATGTCAAAGACGTTTCGTGACAATTTCTTTCGATTTTTAATGATCTTGTACATTTTTTTTAATTTGCCATTTCAATCATCATTATAAAAACTCGAAGAAAAAAATGTCATGAAACGTCTTTGATAAGGACTGGTACATATAGTTGCATGTATATTATACAAATGTTCATCTCATAAAATGTACGTTCATATAGCACAGCGTAATGCAGATAATAGGGATCGTCCTTGAGGCGGGTAGTACGTCATCTGTACTGCTTCATAAAGTATTTGTGTCAAGAATTGTTTGTTTGAAGAAAAACATATCACAGACTGAGCGTTTTAAATGATAAAATCCCAAGCCTCGGGTGACTACTTGTACAGAATCCTTGTCAGTTTATGTAGTTTATAAATACATAGTTTATATAGTCAGGTCGTTTGTTTTTTAGTGTTTTAAACTCGAATATTATATACAAGGTATTTACAGTATGTTTCAATGTCTACATATGAAATTGCGCATTGAATCAAATAGAAAATTACAGTATATTCATACGTACCTAGTACATAATGTGGGCGTTGTTTCGAAATAACTTCACGTTTTATGTTGGTAAAGTAGCGTTTAGAATACTAGTATAAAGCTGTGAACACACCGAGCCCGAAAACGGTAATCAGATCAACGTCTCGAATTTAAGAACTCTCATTATCCTTGTCATGTACCTGCTATATTGTTCTAATTATTAAAATGAATGCATTTATTTTTCAGAAAGTAATTTTCGAAATGCTAAGCACCACCGGAAACAAGGTCTACACGTCGACGATACGTAGCTGTGCGGGAGAGTGCGACTCGCACGACGACTTCGAGAACTGCACTTACGAACAGTACACAACTCGCGGCTGTGTTACGAAGACTTGTTGTGATAATCAGGATCTATGTAACACGGCGCCTCCAGCGAGTAGAAACGTCCATTCCTTGGTCACAACATGCGTTGTATCAGCGGCGGCTTGGATAATCCACGCAGCGGTAACCAGGCGGTAACATAAAGTTACGTACGTTACTGTTACCGCTGTTCGCAGTTACCTGATTATCTTTCAAGCACTGGTTGGACCTATAGATATGGATTGACTCCGTGGCTCGACGGACAAACATGAAAGACTGACTGAGATGTAGGCCTGCCTATCCGGCCCCGAGATTACGAAACATTTTGAGTACGATTTCATGCTCAAGCTCAGATTTTATATGGGGATTTGTGAACAAACGTTTGAGTTGAGCATGAAATCCTACTCAGAGAAGTTTCATAATATCTGGGCCTGGTACTGTATGTTGGTAAAAAATATATACTGTAGGTCTGTGTTGACCTATAGAACATTGTGTGTGACTAGTACTATAATAACGTCGTCGCCTATGGGTGAGATATTCCCGCCGCGACGTTAAACATGAATTCAATCCAATACTATAATAACAGTGGAATGTTATTCTGTGAGTTACATATGTTTGCAGTTACAGTCAATTTGGCGGTCAAAGCACAGGCGCTTGTTACAAATATTGGTTCTGGAACCAATATCTGAGACATGCGCCTGTGGTCAGAGGTAGAATCCTACTATACGAACACGACGTCGTGTCAAATTGACCGGCACTAGTAAAGACGACGTCGATATACTACTGGTAATGTCGGTTATGCAGGCATGGTTATTATGTCATTGTGTGATAATCATAGTGGAATCCATTATTTATTGTGTATGCAAATGGACACGAGATAACTACGTAATATATTCATGACATGTATGCCAACATCGGATATGATGGTCGACAAAGAATGAACATCAGATTATCTTGTTGTTTCAGAATGGCAATACAATTATGTATATAGTTTGCATCATAACTTTACACCAAGCATTTAATGATTAAACTAGTCTGAATGTATATGAATAACATATCGAAAGTAATGTACAATATATATATACTCAACAAAATTAATTAAAGGCCATTAGACCTTTTGGACGTATTAAATTTAGCTGTATATTATTTTAATAACTATCAATTTCCAACCATCTCCAGGTTCGGGATATTCTTCAAGAACTTGTAAACAAGGTCTTCCGAAAACAGAAGAATGAGAGCTCCTCACAACATATATGCTGGCCCTTAAATTATTTTGTTGAATATATATACTAGTACACAATATGTAACTCTTAATTGTATATGTATGTACCTGTACTGTGATTTACGACATGGACCACACCACGTGATCATTCGAACTCTCATGTACAACACGGGGCAATTGTAATTAAGGCAACATCACCGCCGACCTCGGCCGTTGTGTAGTCCATGGAGGCAGTTGCCTTCAATCTGCTCCGTTGTGTACAGGATAGTCCTGGAGTATGTGCAATATGACCCTTCTACAGACGGAGCGTACTTCTGAACGAGAACGCTCGTCTTCCACTCGAGATCGGGAAGATAAAGAAGGTCTTCCGAAAACAGAAGAATGCTATTCGAACAAGCGGGAGACAACTCTTCATCTTCTGGGGCCGTGTAACCGAAGCTGTCGTATCCGTAACGACATCGTAAGCCTTCGTGAAGGAAAATCGTACTCTTTCTGGATCATCATATTTTCCTTCAAGAAAAACTTAACGACGTCGTTACGGATAAGACATCTTCGGGAACATGGCCCCTGGAAGAGTGTTAATCGAACGACCCTCTGGAACAGAATGTATTACACACGTACAACTATTCATAGTGAGGTAGCAATATAGTTGATGTATTATATTATGAGACGATTGTCTGCCTTAGGTAATGTGTACATATCGTCTCCACATACTTGTATATATTCGCTTTGATACATGTACTTGTGATTCAACATTGACAAATTGCCTTCAGATTATATTAATGCCTGATCGGAAATATTCAGAAAGTATAAAATATATTGATACGTGTTGCTTTAAATGTATTGTGTGTTTAAACCTACATATACTTTCTAAATAAATATGAAAACATCGACGAGGACGTAAATTCTTGGAGATTTGTTTCATTCTCTCTTCATCGAAATATTTTATTTTTAAAGAAAATGACGTGCATGATCAGGTCACAAGGGAACATCCCGCTGTAGTAACGTATAACACGTAGACGACGGGCATACCGTAAATGTATCAACGTAGCCAATGAACCAGTCTAGTTTACCGGTGTTATAAACGGAAGCTAACTATAGCGACAGAGCGCTTCGTTATCGCTAGGATTTTTCTACAACATCTAGCGGCGAAAATGCAGCATATCACTAGTATTTGACAGCACCGATATAATTTATTTATCAAGCTATGCATATAGTATTATGCAAATAAAATCGGAAGTGATAGACAAATATGGTCAGAAATGTCTAACAAATGTTGTCCTAAAAGTATCACCAAATCGCCATGATGGATCTAGTCGTGCTCGCGTCCATTATCGTGACCATTGCCTGCATGGGCCCAAAGATAAAGAG
The DNA here is from genome assembly GCA_034780755.1 of Lepetodrilus elevatus. Lineage (NCBI taxonomy): Eukaryota > Metazoa > Mollusca > Gastropoda > Lepetellida > Lepetodrilidae > Lepetodrilus > Lepetodrilus elevatus. The sequence goes on from JAVCKZ010064390.1 coordinate 10,897, forward strand.
GGCACAGGGTACCAGTTGGGTCTGGAACAGAAAATATACTGCGTCCTTACTATTGATAATGATATTCTGTAGGATCGTATACTCATTTCAAATCGAAAGAAATATTGCCCTTTTGCTGGCATGAGATGATCACACCTTTTCTATTGACAATATTTCTTATTAATATATCGACAGACAAGTTAGTGTTGTTATTTGACGGGTGGTGTACGCTTGCCATTATACAGAAACAATTAATAGGAGACAATGATATTTCTGACATTTCCAGTGACACAAACGCATCAGTAACGGCAACACTTTATAAGCCGTTGTTGGATCTCACAGCCCGAGAAAGTGGGCTAATAATTAAGTTTGAACAGACAGAGCTATTTATAATGGGATTGACTTAAAGGTTTCGCCTCCTATCATGCTATATATAGTATTACACTGTTTGTAGTTCATTCTCTTAAAACTACAAAAAGGTCTAGTTTCTTTGTTGCTTATTTTTTCCGTAATGATGTCTTCATGTAGAAGATCAATTACATTTGGTAAAACATGACGTGTCTATGGGAGGGCAATTAGCCTGTAATTTGGGTAGAATGGAATTTAGTCGGAAACCACACTGATAGGTAGGGAAAAACTATCAAACCAAATGAGGCAGCGTATGGCATGCATAAAACATATAGAACATCTCAAACTGAACTATTATTTTTTTTACGATTTATTGGCTAGTTCACTCATGTTACAACTTGTTCTTGAAGAAGAGACCTAGCAATGAGTAGAGCTGTCATAGTGTTGTGCACAAGTGTGTATGTGACATCCGTTCTCACTTCAGTTGGACAAGATGAATTTGATCCGCGGAGTGTAATAAACTATTATAGTATGTAATACTGATTGCAAAATAATATCAACATTTCGTGATGCATTCATCCCTGCACAATTTGTTGACCATATATATATATTACATGTTCTTTAATTTGGAATTACTACTCAATCCACTGTTTTAAAATAATGAATCCAACTGTGTTAATGTAATTTAACTGTTGAACTTTAATGAACTAATCTAGTTCCGCTATATATATATAAATACATAAATAAATACATAAATAGTCCATTTATAAGGCGGATGACTCCATATTCGAAGCACTAGTATGTGTATGTATACATGTGTTATGTACATGTACATGTATGCAACATTCTGTCTGTCTGTCTGTCTGTCTGTCTGTCTCTGTATCTCTGTCTGTCTGTCTGTCTGTATCTCTGTCTGTCTGTCTGTCTGTCTGTCTTTCTGCTTTCTTTTCACGCTTTTCAAAACCTCATAGAAAACATCGTTTGAAGCATACATCTTGTTATTAACCATACATTAACCTTTCTATTCGTACCTCATCTTCTTTCCTGTAGATCTTCCATTATCCACAGTCATCCTACTTCAAAGTGAGACTAATCAAGCACGGCAGACATCTATTAAGCACTACCTTTGTATGGGGACGATCTAATCGCAGTGATGTCATACAAGTTGATATTAGGAACTATACAGTACCCAGCTATTGTATCCGATGGCGAAACTTAACCTTTCCGCGACAGTGGCATGTCTCCATTCTCGGCGTCTCCGGGCTAATCAGAATGTAACCAATGTAACTGTAATTGTATGTTGCCTTGAGGACATACACTCAAAGTGGTTTAATGGCCTGATACAATATAAGTGACCCGGTAAATTATTGCATGAACACGAATAATGACAATGTTAATTATTAATTCAAGCACGGTATGTACAGCAAGCTTATCTAGGATGCGTCTACAAACAAATGTACACTATCAGCAAGGTAATTGGCCTACTAAATGGTTCTAACCTGATTATTATTATTATTATATGTTTTTAAGTATTGAACAGGACCAATATCAGTCCTTCTCAAGGACGTTTCGTGACAGTTGTTTTCGAATTTTAATACTTCTTTTTTAAATAAATACGATTTTCATTTTTATAATATATAAAGGAAATCATTAAAAATCGAAACAAGTCCTAGACCAATATATGCTAGGCGTAACTACGTTTTTAGTGTTAATAACGTTATTGGGAATTTCCTCGTTCAATTATTCGTGTATCATCGAGTTATTTGCTCTCAGTAAAGTATTAGTAAACGTCATTCAAGTTTAAATCTATGCCATATTAATTTGCCTAGAAAAGTGACGTCATTGGATTATCCCTACTGTAGAGATTTGAAACTATTTTAACACATTAAAATAATATAAAAATAAAAATGCCACCCCCCACCCCCTATTACTTATATCTGCGTTGACTCTGTGCTCAACCTGCATAATAAATATTCCACAGTTACGTCAATTGACGTCGCTCATAGTATAGAAAGCGTTTAACATATGCCACGCATTTCGTTATTAACTGGCCAGAGAAATGTTTGTGTTGTATATTGACTGTGGACTATCGGCTCCGCAACATGACTGGTGGAGAAACAAGACGGTGCCACAGCATGGCTCATTACAAACAGCATAGTTGAAAGGAATGTCAACGGTTGCCAATATTTCGCTTGATTGCGTACATTTCGCTCCTTGATGACACCAAAGCTTTGGCGTTGACACACTGCTCTCTAAATGCTCTCCAGAGCAGTAGGACTCGAGCCATAGAGCCTGATTGATCGATTTATAATCAGGCTGTGTTCATGCTTTGGCGTGGTCATCGATTACCTGCCCCGATTTGATATAGTGAAGATAGGTGTCAGTGACCTTCTTCAATTGTCAATAGTTTTTAATTGTTATAGTATTGAGATTTTTGTTTTATTGGTGACTCTAAATTAATAAGGATTGACGTGTCTCTTGAGATAGTATCACTATTATTATTTATTATTATTAAAAATAAGAAGAAGATACGACTGCTGGTGCTGCTGCTGCTGCTGTTGCTGCTGATGATGGCTATTTATCTGGTGGAACTCTTCATCCAGACCTATGTCCAGACAGACACAAGAGAAAGAGAGGGGAGGGAGAGCGAAAGATGGAGAGAGAGAAACATGAATTGGAGAGATAAAACGAACAAGTGAGAGAGGATAGACACGAACGAGGGAAAGATAGAAAGTTAAGGGATGAGGGATGGAGATGGACGTTCTTACTGATGAATGTAATAACACAGTTTGTATTATTCATGGCGTGTGACAACATATCAGCAGTATGTTACATTATATTTGTGTCTATTAATATAATATTAGCCTTGACTGTTGTTACCAATTATATACATATATATATATACATGTGGTTCTATAAATAAGTTTGGTCTGTGAACGGACATGCATAAAGTAATATCACGCAGTAATGCCGTGTTCTGCTACACGCAGTGAAGAAGAATAAGCCATACTCCGTTTGAATCAACTTGAGTTTCCTCGGTCATTATCGCAAGTTCAAATGGAAATCAAATGCATATTGATTTTTATTTTGTTCAATTATCTGAAAATACGATTGGATTGCAAAGCAGTTGACGCGAAAATAACTGATACATTCGTAATGAAGGTTCTGAGTCTGTCGAGACGTGAATGACGTCAGAGGCGATGATTATGTCAAAGAAGTCGATCAGAAAGATAATGAGCCACATTTTAAATACAATCAATAGGTAATGGAGATGTTGCTTCACATTAGTGCATGTTATCGTCCTTGATGAAGGTAGCAGATACGTGTTAATATTTGTGTGGTTTTGTCTTATGCTACATGCATTTGTATGTAGATGGTTGCAACATTTGCATATTTGTTGATATGAGATTTATCCAATATCAACGGATCCTAAGCTTATGCATACATGTACTCTTTCAACAACGTTAATGTGAATTTGGGGGATTACGTTAAAAATAATGCTACAAAACTATTCTTAAGTATCGTGTGAGTTTGTGTGTGTGTGTGTGTGTGTGTGTGTGTGTGTGTGTGTGTTTGTGTGTGTGCGCGCGTGCGGGTATGTGTGTGTATGTGTGTCTG
>JAVCKZ010064401.1:0-10643 GCA_034780755.1 Lepetodrilus elevatus
GGTTAAAGTTGAGGCTGTGGTAGCTCTACTGCTGCTGTAGATACTGAGGAGGTGAACGTTACGGCTGGGGTAGCTCTACTGCTGCTGTAGATACCGAGGAGGTGAACGTTACGGCTGGGGTAGCTCTACTGCTGCTGTAGATACCGAGGAGGTGAACGTTAAGGCTGGGGTAGCTCTACTGCTGCTGTAGATACTGAGGAGGCCCGCTGAAGGTGTCTGGGTTCACCGGCTCACATGGATGTCTGCACCTGCCCGGGGTGAAGTGTGGCCGTCTGACACCAGCCAGATGTAGCTGGACACAGACAGGCTTGTTGTACAACCTCGCCTTTCATGTCCACCAACACCAGATACATCTGTAATCTAATTACTGCATTCCAGTGGGATGGCTGTGGTCGTCGCTTTTTTATATGTGTACATCACATGTGTATGTCGCTCACCTAGCTATTGATGTGCTGAGTGTGCGAAATGTTACTCAACTGATACAGAAGCTGTGAATGCGCCGTTTCCTCATATATGAACATACTGCAAACTTTGCTTAGTGTTATCATGTGTTGGAGGTAATTTTGTTCGGCTGATAACATGAATCATGAACCAGATCAGAACAGAATCTTTATTCACTTAGGCCGAGAACCTCTAGGAGGTTTTAATGCTGTTTTAATACTATTGAGGCAATTGAACAATATACCTTAAGAATATGTACCTTTTCTCTATATCCTTTCATTTCTAAAGAATATAAAGATGCTCTATGTAAATTGGTCCAACATCAGAAATGGAATATTTTTATTGTAATTATTGTATTCATTTATTATTTATATATTCGCTGTCTTTCAAATTTATCAGATATTTTTGAGAAATGCATTGATATTACAGTATTTCTTATCATTTCTTATTGTTTGATCCATCTAATTGTGTGGCATTTTCTATCATGTTTATTGTTTAATAAAAGACGTTAAAGGCTCTTAATGTTCTTTTGATGAAGCAAACTGAGTTTATTCATGCGGTCATGTCACGCCTATGGTTCAGAGAATTGCATTCTGTCCCGATGACATGACAATGACATGACGGCAGGCTGACCACACCAATGATATAAAGAGGATATAATCAGCCAGCATAAAACTCCAAGCCTGAACAGGCAGTGACCCCTATAAACCAGAGTGTGGCCCTTTAATGCCACATTCCACTTGCGTTTCCTACACATGTTTAATTAGATGTACCATCCCTCTTTGAGATGTCTCCGAAGCACGACCATGCACACAAACACGACCGGTAGGTTGCATCGCAATCCAGGGAACACCCTCCTATTATGATCCCGCGGACCTCCCTGGCTTTGATGGAGACCGTCAGTTCGTAAGCAGATAATAAGTATAAACACCCAGACATTTGCAACAAACAACCCTGAAAGGTCAAACTGAAACACTAGCTCATATTTGACTGTCTGTATGATGATATTCCCAACTAGACGTAATTGTAAACGTGATAGACTTGTTTTTGTTTAATGTATGTGAGGGTCATTGTTCTTTAAAATGTAACTCGCCTACTATAAATATTTGTCAGAAAGGCATAAAAATATGTCTGGAATATATAAATTGCTGTTGGTGAGGGAAGAAATGTCCTTAGTAGTTAGAGTAAAAACTAGTGAATTACGATACACACTAGTTTCAGTCAAGAGTCAACATGGTCAAGAACCTAGAAAAGCATTGTTGGAAGGATACAATGTCCTTTGCATGTACTTCAACATACTGCAATTCAACATGTTTACGGGAAAGCAGTAAGTAATAAAAACCGTGATATGTTTCCTACATGCGACTTTGATTCATTTCAGTCTGCTGTAAGGACATTCCAGGGGATAAATTGTTTCTAAACCATACCACAGTGACAACATACATTCCTAAAAGGAAACAGAATTACCTCAATCACACCAAAGTTACGCTCGCCCTTTCACCCCAGCAGGAAAGTTTTTAACAATATTCTTTAAAGTGACGTTGTAAGAGATTATAACTTCACATGCTGTCTACATTACATTAAGAATTGTAATTTTAAAGAACCCTTTGAGCTGTTTTACATGGAGTTAAGCAGATCTATCTTATCACTGTAGTTGTGTGCGTGTGTGTGTGTGTGTGTGTGTGTGTGTGTGTGTGTGTGTGTGTGATTTAAATGTGGTATGGAAGGCTATTGTTCGTTTTGTTGAAGTACTAATCAAGCGAGACCTTCATTGAAAATATTTGACCTACTAAAGTTGAAAATATTTGCAATGAGTGACATTTGAGTATTTGTTATTAGGAAAACAGCATTTGACCGATTTCCAGCCAGACACATTTGACGGCTTAAACAGAAGAGAGGAACTGGGTGTCGTCCATATGGTAGCACTCTTTGACTGTCATCATTCCTGGAAGTTATGATATTTTATCACACGTTCATGAGCCAGTTCAAAAGCCAGTCAACACCATAGCACATGGAATATCACCATCATGAATCTAAACGGCTAGCGACATATTGCTATTTGAACTAATAGTTGCGAAAACATTTCATCTGATCGGAGGAGGAATTCTGTCAAAAACAAGTTATTTGTGATTCTTTACACCAAGGCAACCGCTTCTAAAGCCTAGGAGAATTAAGCGTGATACAACTGTACGTGCTCAACATCACACCACGGCTTACCGCTGTCTAATTACTGTGTGTGAATTTACCACCAAATATTAGTTCTCTAAGTGTGATACCATTCCTAGAACCTCAGTACTAAGTTTGAGTTTCTTAATTCATTTAAGTACTAATTGTAACAGGATTTCCATAATAGCTGTGATACCATTCCTAAAGTCACTAAATTAAAGATTAAGTGTGACAATTCCTAAAGTCACATGAGATGAAAATTGTGACATCATTCATTTAACGTGCACCAAAATATGTTCTTTGAAAGGACAGTGTTACTGTGTATAATTAGATGATTTGTGCCATTGTTATCTATATGATCTGTGAAAGTCAGTAGGTTGACATTTGTGTCACAATATGCTTAAACTTTCATGGAAAATTTCACTGTTGAGAATAAAACCAATTCATGAGAATGAACTCAATCTTGCAGTATTTCACTCAATCTTGCAGTATTTCACTACAGCGGATAGTGATTTTTTCTCTCTTCCTTACCTAAACAAAATGTTATTATTCGTATCATACAAAATTCTTTGATTTTTATCATAGATATCATTAGTTATCATTTTGTGTGTGCATGGTATATGTACAATTTTGTATTTTATTTCATTATATTGAATACGATACAGTTTGTAATGATCATTGTACCATCATCCACTTTGTACTTAATGTTGTATCGTTTAATTTTCAGTCGTTGATCAGTCGTATCATGGTACCATGTTGTTTCACACGTTGTTTTTGTATGGAATATTTGATTGAATATGGAATGTTTTTCTAGTTGACGGCCAATGGAGTGACTGGAAGAAGTGGTCGGAGTGTATGCACGATTGCGTGCGTCATCAAAAGCGCGTGTGCAATAACCCCGAGCCAGCCAATGGCGGCACTTATTGTCCAGGAAACAATATACGAAGTGAACTGTGCACTGGAGACCTGTGCAAAGGAGGTAGCTGATTGGTTGATTTGCCTCTCTGTCCTCGTTAGTTGCCTAGCAACAATAACATCCAGTTTTTGTCACTGCATTTCCCTCCCCTTAGTTTTGGGTTCATGTTTGAACATTTAGCATCGTCAAGATTGCAGTTGTTAAATTTGTGCATGTTTAATTTGACAGTTTTAGTTTGTTTTAGTGTGCATGTTGTCTTCACAGAACACATTCAGTAGTCGATGTTGTTTTATGTTTTAACCTTGCATGGTTCATAGGACTTTTATTCACTTTTTCTTTTTGCACCTGATTTTTCGTTTCCAAAATCTGATTTTGATTAACAAGTTTCTGTTTAGACTAGTGGAATAGTGTTGTTATGTTATTCCCGTTGTTTACTTTGTCTAGCTGTAGCAGTTTGTAGATATGTTATGCTATTTAGCATGTATTTAGAGTTTAGATGTACCAATTGTTCCATATGATTACATATGTATGATTCAAGCCATTTTATTGATTCTACATTATTACCCTTACGGAGAATTTGATAAGAATATGATAGTAAGAATAATCATAATTTTGCTAACATTATTTCCATTTCTATCATCTGCACATATTAATATGTCATAAATGCACTGTACAATTTTGATATTGACTGGTAACATTTAATGCTATTTCTTGTAGACTGTCTATCCATACCTTGCATTCTATACCATTATTAACAGTCAGGTGCCAGTTAAGATCACAAAACAACATTTGGCAGAAGTGATTTCATTGTAAGTTACTGGATTATTCCAATGGTAGTAGGGTGGGGTGGGGTGGGGTCATGTGTGGGTGGGTGTCATTTCCTTAGATCTCCTTAGATATTGTTGTTGGAGAGTTGGGGAAACAAACCACCATTTACATATTTTGGGATTTTATTGTTGAAAAAAAAAATCATTATTGGAGAAATTTGTCTATCAAACCCTTTTTGGAATAAATGTCTGGGATTTGTCTAGTGGTAATAGTGGCCGGAATGTCGTACAGGATGTTACCAGTGTGTGGGTGAAGTAGAAGGAGGTAGGAAGGTTATCACGGCGAGAGAGAAAGTACCAAGTAACCTCCTGACATAATCCAAGATAACTCCCATCTTCTGAAAAACATCCATGATCATGTTTTCTGGGACTGTTCGCTTGCATACATCTTGGCAGAATGTGTTCATATGCCTTCAGCCTTGTCTAGGATGACCTTAAGTCTCGTCATCTAGTTCTAGTTTTCTTATCATTTTCCAATTTGCTTTTCTTCATTTCTTTAAATTTAAAATTCAGTTTTCAGTCATGGATTCCGTGGTAGATGGGATTTTGTAGTATATTATTGCATTTAAATTATCGGTAAAGATAGTTGCTTCATTTATCATGTTATAGTAGTTTACATACTCTTGCATTTCCTTTGGTATTTTGTTGCTTCATCTTATCTTCGAATATAAATGAATGTAATTCATGAATGCAAGAATTTTAATGGTATCGTTAAGATCAAGTTTACATTTCTTTTTCATTTTATTCAAGGTAGACAACTATTGTTTTCTGGTCCAGCCTTTCATAAATGCATTACCATCTATATTATATGACCAGGTGTTTATTACTATTCTTGTGTACACCTCTTTGCATACTACTGAGACCAATGTATATATCCCAGACAAGTATTTATTCAGGGTTTTATGGTATTCATCTAATGATCCACAAATGTCAAGCACTAACACTTCAAACCAAAGAAAAAGTCTGCCTCCAGAAGCCAGATTCTACCCATGTTTATTTATCGGTCTGCATCCTTCTTTTAATTCTGTAATTCTGGCGAACACATAATATCCTGGTTACAAACAATGACCACCTTTCTTCTGGGCTCGGCGTCCATTTTCTGACATCACGTGCAAACCGTCTGCTTCAAAGTTTTTCAATGATTCATTTTATATCAGGTTCAAAAACCACATTCTTCCTCATGTGCAGACCTTCTGCTTCGAACCTTCTCAATGATCCGTTTATATCGGAACCGAAAACAATCTCTTCTTCCTGGCCCTTCAGTTAAAGTTTGAAGTTTACTTTTAGGAGTACAGTGTTCCAATGAGGAAACGGGACAATGGGTCCGTTGTTTTCGGCATGGAAGTCATGATAGTGAAATGGGCTGAGAAGGAAATTATGTTCAGTGGAGGAGGGATGTCATTCTGTTGCAAGATGCTCAAATAAACTTTTATGGGGGATTGTTGTTAGGTGAAGAGTTGGAAGGAAGCTTTAGGACATATACAATCTGAAAGCATGATTTGAAAATTCGTCTAAATATTCTACAGAGGGATTCATTTATATAATGATATTTCTCAATCTGGTACACATTCTCTTATTATTATTATTATTATTCCAAATATCCATCAAAACATTTTCCTGCACATTTTGGCCATATTTCCTCTCTGATTGGTCTCAAACGGGCGATATTTTGATCTTTCGCCATGGATGCCACCCGCAATACTAACGATTTGCTAGTTTCAAGCAGGGAATGCAGTGAAGGTAGATCATCGTGGATAGCTGGAAGTTGTTTAGCTGAAAGTGACAGGCTGAAGGATATACGTACATTCCATTTACACCTTGCTTCATCGTCTGCAATATTTCACTCCTTCAAGAACACTCTGTTGACTGTGATCAGAGGGTCACTTAAAGGTCTTCCTATGCTAATCCAGTAATCTAGTAGTACGGGGACGGGACTTTACTTTGTTTAGTCATTGGTCATCCGGTAGCACAAGACAATATTTTCATTGTAACTTGTAGCTTGTTTGCTGGCAAGAGGAAGAATTTTACCAGTTGTGGTGGAGAGTGGAGGTATTCATGTATGTGTACTAAAGATGGGCAAACATTCCTCTGAAATTAAGGGAACAAAATTGAATGGTTTATTTTCTGTATTGCTTTGTGATATTTCATTTATTTCAAAGTCATTGCTGCTATTTAAATTAGTCAAACTTGCCTTGTAATGTCCATGGAGTAATTATTTAAAATATGGCTTGATTACCGTAGCTCTTGATTACTGTAGCTCTTGATTACTGTAGCCTAGTTGTAGGTAGTTGTTGGTGGGTTGATGGTGGTTGTTGATGTGGCTCGTTGTTTGCAGACAATCGTGTAAAACCCAACGTGATTGCTGTATCCCAGTTGTCGTGGGTTGCTGTGAGTTGTTGTGGGTTGTTGGTGTGGCTTATGGTTAGCCGTCAGTCGTGTAAAATCCAATGTGATTACTGTAGCCCTGTTCTGTGGGGTTGTTGGTGTGGCTTGTGGTTAGCAGACAGTCGTGTACAACCCACCGTGATTACTGTAGCCCTGTTCTGTGGGGTTGTTGGTGTGGCTGGTGGTGCCTGGTGGTTAGCCGGCAATGAGATGCACCTGTAGGCAGCACACAGTACTCCACGATCTCCGTGTTTGTCTCCACAGTCGGACCCAATTTAATGACCCCAGCAGAATGTTTCCAAGGGCTTATATCAACACAAACACTCCAAGATGGTATTCATTAGCAGAAAAACAGGGGCAAACCGATTGCTGCGCTATATACTGTCTCAAGCTCCATAATTTTACCGCTGTTTTTACTAACTTTTCTGGTATTTCGCGCGCCCACCAAAATAAAAGAAACACATTCATTCTTCACTTACAATTAGCACGTTCAGGTTTTATAGGGACAGTTAATTGCCACGTGGCGGCGCTCGTGAACAGATTCTCTCAGTCCTGGCTTGGCATGTTGGGGTTGTCTGTGCTATGCAGGATCAATGTTGTGTTAGGGTGAGGCTCTTAAGACATCAGGCAGATTTAGTGGCAGTTGGGGAACATGGCTGTCAGGGTATCTGCCTCATAAACCAGAGGGATTTCTTCTAGAAATTATCTCCTTATGAATAAGTTGAGTCCACATCCTATAATGATACTTAGATATTGTTTGACCTTTTGGAATATTATTATAAAAAATCATCTTAAATAATTACATATTTGTAGATATAATTTGTAGGTTTTGCTGATTGAAAGTGAAGTGCATGAGTTTCAAGGAAAACAGCATCTTCAATTCAATTAGGGTTTGAAATTTTGTTTTAAAATGTAATCATACCAGAAGAAAGAGTTAAAGGAAGTGTTTGCATTGCGCTGTCAAGATTTAGGGAAACATCAAGAGACTTTCTTTTAGGTCTACTTGAGCAAAAAAAAGAAAAGTGTTGCAACCTACGATAACGTCTTGTGACATTTTTGTAAATGTTGTTTTACAAACCGGATTCGATCTCAGTATGAGGTATGAAAACAAATCATTATTTGTAAACTTAAGTTAAGATGTGCAAAAGTGTTTCCAGTGTTATGGTTGTGAAGGTGAAGCCTGGATACAAGCTGTAGATCTATGAAGAAACTTGGCATTTGTCAAGGAAAAGCCGACACATAATAGAGGTGTCTTCCTTAAATCTTTGTGTGAAAGATTCACGCTGTGAAGTAAAACAATAAATCACAGTCTTTGCATGAATCTCTTTTCAATTCTGTAATGGTGTCTGTTAGGATTCTTCATGCTGGGGGCAACCGTACATGCTTTATATAACATGAATTGTGATTGTAGGGTAAAATTACACGTTGGTTCGAGTTGTTTTCAGTAAAGAAGTGTCAAGTATCTGTAATAACATATATTCAGTATATGAATGGTATTCCTTGAGATTGGAAGAGTATTCTTTGAGATAAGGCAATATCATTGATATTATGTAATACTGGGAGATAATGTAATATGCAAAGACTATTCCTTGAGATAATGTAATATAGAAAGTTTATTCCTTGAGATAATGTAATGTAGAAAGTGTATTCCTTTAGATTATATAATATAGGAATATTCCTGGAGGGAATTTATTATTGGAAGAATATTCCTTGAGATATTGTAATATAGAACAAGTATTCCTTGAGGAATAGGAAATATACTGCTTGAGAAATTGTATGTGTGGTTTTGCGACATTACCTTTAAGTCTCTTCCTGCTGGATTAGGCACAGGTACAGCTCTTTTGGGCATCTGCAGTTTCCTCCAGCATGGAGAGAGTTAAGGCTGAGCCGGCAGTGCAACAATACTGAATCTAACCAGATGGCGCCATGACCTCATTGTTCCGTCAGTGTGGGCATGGAGTGGGCGATTGTGACACGTGTAAGCGTGGGTCCAATGCCGCTATGTATTCCAGGAGCAGGTAGAAAGCACTGAACCTGGTCTCGATTACATTGGCATCATGTGACATTTTTAATCATGATGGAGATCATGTTATGCTTTGCCAAGTCTATGAAAACAAATCGTGCAGTTAACGTTTTTGCACTTGCGGCAAAGTATTTGCGTACTGTCTCGGGACCTTTTTGGGTTGAATTGCTTGCATATTGAGTTGTTGAGGCCGTCATTCAAATAGATCTTGGGTCAAAAGTTTTGTCAGTAGAACATGGAATGAGCTGATTTTTGTGACTGATATTGTCGCTTTGCATGTTTCCATGAGACATTCTTTGACAATACTAGATACAAGATTACATTTTCCATGTCACCTGACAGGATGAAAGTAGATTTGTGTAGGGTTTGTGGGAGTGCAGTGGTTAATGCATTGCATTACAAAACTGATGGTTCCGAGTTCTGATTCTGCTTGGAGATCCTGTGTATTCTCTGTACCCTTAATTATACAGTCACGTTTAGGAGAAGTTTATCAACCTTAATTTATTTCTGTAAGATCCATGTCATTCATAAGTGTGGAGAGTTCACTGGATTTATTAGCCTGGTAATTCAGGCTGGTATACACCGATTGGCCTTTTCTTCATATGTATCATTTGTTGCCTATTGACTATAATTTTAAAATTCAAGGAAGACCATAATATCCATGGTTGCCCATGAGAATGAAGCCAAGAATGTTACAGAAGTTTAAGAGAAACTTTCTATTAATGTAATTATGAACTGTTTGCACCAATTATACATTTTGAGAAATCAAAGTGTATGACTTCAACTAGAGGTTTGTTATCATCCCAATGTTTGATTATATCAATATACATGAATTTACAGTTTCAAACTCAGATGCTCAAACTTTCCTTGCACATGTTTCGGGCCAGCAAGGATAGATGACAGTTATAACGATATAAAAGTAAAATTGCTTTTCCTGTTGTGTGTCAAGCGAGACTGGGGGGTGGACACATGCCAAGGACATATTGGAGAGTTTGTGAATGGAATTGTGACTTGGAAATTGAGCAGACTTGATTACACTATAGGAGTTCTAATGCAGCCAGGATAAAGACGATGTTTTCTGATGTTTCTCTGAAACCTCTGCTGGTTGAGCAATGGTGGCAGCATGGTTAATGTTGTTTGGTGAGAAAATACGAAGTTGAAATTTAATGTGGAATGTAAATCGGAATCTATACCGGTTTTCTATGATGGGTGTGTGATCTTGGCGATGATGTTTTCCGTTGCCGAGTATATTGCATTTACAAACTTCAAACTGGCAATAAATTCTATTATTTTGTATTAGAAGTCGGTTCTCGACAGAGGTTAACTGTGCGAATGAAAGGATAACCATACCCAGATAGCTTACAGATTAATGTATATGTATACAAACTGGGGCGTGGTGGCTACGAGTCGAGCTTCCATAATTGTCTGGGTAAACAAATTTGTATCATTTTAAGAAAATAAATACATTTTGAGATAGAGTTGTAAAACTCCCTCCCATTGAGTTAACGGCGGCCTTTGGTTTCGGTTTCTGTTATCATGGATTGAAAGGGAAATGGTAGAGCATTTTGGAGCCAAGGGCTGTGGATTGAGATCCAGTCCTGGAAGCCAGGCATCAATGATTGCGAAAGTTACCTTTCTGATGCAATATTGATAGGATGTACTATGTACTATTCAGTTATCATCCTTAGTCTGTCGGTACCAACTGTGCTTGCAGGATTACTGCAACATCCACCACTACGGATGTTGCAGGTTTTCTCCTGCAATGAAACTGACAAGCTGTGATATGCATGGAAGAATCTTGAAAGCTGCTCTAAACCCCAATTTTAAGGGGGTGGGGGGTGGGGGGGAATCAACAATTTAATGGATTTTCATTTGAAATTCTTAT
>JAVCKZ010064401.1:10653-28921 GCA_034780755.1 Lepetodrilus elevatus
CCCCCCCCCCCCCCCCCCCCCCCCCCCCCCCCCCCCCCCCCCCCCCCCCCCCCCCCCCCCCAAGCAACAATTTAATGGATTTTCATTTGAAATTCTTATTAGGTATGGATTCACCAGGTCAGATTTCCATTGTTGACAATACACTTGCTCTTTAACACCACCCCCCAAGTGCATTTACCTTTATTTTAATCTATATTGAATTTTAATCCCCTTGTTGGCATATCTTGAATATTAAGTAAGCTTTACCACTCTTCAACTGAACCCGAGCTAAGCATTATTTTAGCCATCACATTCTCCCGGCAACCAAAGCTCCCTGTACTTATTAGCAGAGCAATCTACACCCGCCCCAGACCAGTGGGTAGTGTTGTGTTGTGATACCATTTACCTCGATGTCTGCTATCTTATCTGACCATGTTTATCTTGTTTATTCACACTGCAAAAAGCTGCAGGGGCATCCATGTGTGACAGTGTTGAGGGTGGTCCTTATCTCGTGGTCTTGTAGGTAATTAGCTGTCTGGGGTGTGATCCTCTGTGTACAAACTCCAGGAAGTGCTGTAGAGGACACCTCTAGGATAGCCTCGCCCACCAGACAGCTGGTCATCCAGCTTGGACCATCATACTAATAGCCCTTAAATACTTCTGTACATACTTCTGATCAGTCAGCTTGGAACCTGTAGGAACATTGCCTCTCTGGCTAACTAAGATGGATCTGTGTAGCAAATCCTTCTAATCTTATAACTTATCAAGCAGTCAGGGGTAGGCTACATGTACATGAATTACTGTATATGAAATCTCTGATATACTAGGCTTGTATCTTTGTATTAATTCCTTGATTCCCTTGTCAACCAGCTGGGACATTTGCATGTTTCTAGGCATGGATCTTTGGATTAATTCCATCATTCCCTAGTCAACCAGCTGGGACATTTGCAGGTCTCTGGTAAACTAGGCTTGAACCTTTGTATTCATTCCCTAATGTCACTGGTCTAGCGAAGAGTACATTTACAAGAACTTTACCAGATTTCTGATGAATCAGCTTGGACCTTTATGTTAATTCCCTCTCATTTGTATCAGATTAGACTTTTACATTAATTTAATTTACTTTTTAGTTCATACAGCAAAGATAACCAGACATTCATGAAGCAGAAAGGTTATTCTTTTGGTCATCAATTGATAACATTTTTTTTTTATTTATTTTTTATCAGAACATATTAGTTTTCATAAGTGAAATTCCCAGATACTCACATGAACTGTCAAATAAAAGTTGTCACTGAGGACATTATACTATAATAGAGACAAGACATTCACCCCTAATAAACCTCTCAGTGTCCTAGATCTCTGCATGCCCACTCTCTCTTGACAAATTTCACTTCAAAGTCAATATTTCAAGAGCAGCTTTTGATAAGTCTTTTCGATATCATGTTTATATGGCTTGCTGTGAATTATTATCTTTGCTATCGGATGCACAGAATTCTCTTTAGTGTCTCATAAAAATGGGTGCACATTGTTTTCATACCACAGGTATTAACTTTGTGGCTCTTGAGATTCTCACCGCAGGAGGATGTGACAAGATGTTTCTTGTACAGAAGTATGTGTCACCTTTACAGCTCTCAGTCAGCACTTGTCCACCTACAAGTTAACGCCTGCATCTGTCTGTGTCGCTTAGCCAACACTGACATTTCACTCAGGTGTGAAGAGCTGTCTTTTTTCCCTCTCCGTCTATCTCTATCTCTCCTATCTCTATCTGTCTCTCAGATTTCCATCAGGTCTTACCACTTGGGTGTGAACTCGGTGTCCAATGAATGATCAGATGTGTTTCACGGTGCCCTAGGACCTATCAGATGCATTTCACGTACCAGTGGCCAAGCAGATGTTAACTCTTCTTTTTTTTTTTAAATGATTAATCCAGCGTTTCTTTCTCTCGTGATATGTCATGATGTTGGTTTGCAGTTATTTATGAGTCTGCCATTTCTACCCTGATATGTCATGATGTTGGTTTGCAATACTTTTTTTTGATGATGAATCCAGTATTGCCTCGTGATATGTCATGATGTTGATTTGCAGTTATTTATGAGTATATGCCACATATATCTTGTTATACATCCCGACCTCAGTCAGATATTTTGGTTTCTGCGGGCGCCAATGGGAATACGGTCTGGTCATGTGTATCCAGGATGTTGACGAATGTTTACAGACCATTGGGCAGGATCCTGGTACCATTCCCAGTCATAGACATCAAAGATCACCACTGTGGTTATGTAAGCAGGAGATGGATCTCCACTGGAAATGTGTCCCAGGTGGCGCCAGTATATCCATGCATTGTCTCGGCTACTTCTTTGGCAGGAACCTTTTTCATAATGTTGCAATGGATTTGAAACATGGTAGCGTTGTTTGGGACTGTTTTTATTTGTTAAATAATTGTCAAACTGTCAAACAAGTCAAACTGAATTGAATGTAATAATTGTGATTATACATGTTTAGAGAAATTGGTAATTGTGATTATGCATGTATTTAGTGAATTCAGCTACAATTTATTTGTTAGTGAATTTCTACATATATTCTTTCTTTTAAACAAACATAAAGAAGTATAATGATTTTGTCTTTGGGAGAAATGTTAGTAAGATTATAAGAAGCAATGTATGAACTTACTTGGTTTCTTTAAAATGTAGAATATAATAATGTTTATTATCCATTCATGAACGATTTAGAAAAGAAGGTTTTCAGATTTCAGTTCTGTTTATTTAAATAAATATTCATCGTGTTTGTTTATTGCTGATTCATTGTTTATTCAAATATGAAAAAATAAATATCAACGCTGTTAGGGTTTTTATTTCGACATGCATACATATATTCCACGCTGAAGTCATGCCTTTCTAGACACAATATCCCCGGACTGCATGCATGTATTCCACGCTGAAGTCATGCCTTTCTAGACACAATATCCCCGGACTGCATGCATGCTGTTCTACACATTTATATATATGCAATTCTTTAAAGTTTTCAATAATAAGAGTTGTGTTACAACAGTAGTGTTTTGTCTGGCTGTTGTAACCTGACACCACAAGCTAATTATGTGTAATAAAAGTGGTATGACATGCTATATTAATACAGCGAGCATCAAATATGCATATTACATGGGATAAAGCCAGCAGAGACGTTAATCTGGTGAATATGTAGACAGCATTAAATGCTTATTCAGCATGTCGGGGAATGAAGTACGAAGACCGAGGAACCTGTATGAACTTTTCAATGCTGTTAACATTCCTTATGTTTGTGTTGACTGAGAATCTAGCAGGAAACATACTTCCAGTAGGGTAGCAGGCAACCTTCTACTTATAATAGGCAACCTTCTACTTCCAATAGGATAGCAGGCAACCTTCTACTTATAATAGACAACCTTCTACTTCCAATAGGATAGCAGGTAACCTTCTAACTTCAATATGGTAGAAGACAACTTCTTACTTTCAATATGCTATTAGACAAGCTGTGTTAGCAGATGCCTTCAACAAGCTATCAACATATCTTTAGACTTACTAAAGCATATGCAGTTATATTAAAATCACAATGATTTATCTTGTAAACTAATAATGATGAATATAATGACATTGGTGGAATCCCTCCGACCAAATTGTGGTCAGATTCCAATGACGGCTCTGGGTGGAGTTGTTCAACATATTTACTGTCGTTCTGACGTAATCTACATAATATGCCATTAATCTTGGCTACTCTACGTTACATGACAACAGGACAGTTATCTAATCTACTATGGTATCTCTTTAGTCATTCCTCACCACCTGCTGTGACGCTGGCAACTGGAACAAAAAGTGAACCCTGCACATTCGGTGCGGGCAACGACCCCGGTTCGGCATAAATGCTTCATACATATTTATGCTGCTCTGGCATCCGGTGCTGTTGTCCTGTTGTCCTGTTGTCCTGCCAGCCATTACCTGGTAATTTAGAGCATTCAGCTCCGCACAATCAGCGCTGCATTTTAATGTCCAACAACGCAGCCTCCGTTTATCAGCACAGACGTGCCTTTGTATATAAATATTCAAGATGGTCGCCCATCTTTTCATATTTGGTAAGATTATTCATGGATGTAACAGCAAAGGTGACCATGTCAGGCTGGGCTTTTAATTAATGCAAGTTTGTAACAAGGTTCTCGCTGGCAAGTGACAAAGCTGAGCATTCCTCCTGTTACATGCATGGCCACCTCTGTGATGTAGAGGCTGTGTCTAAGTGAACGCAGTCATAGTCCTCACATACAGCTCAGTGTTCCAGTGTGTACTTATTGAGCTGCTCATGAAAGGGAGGACTGCTTATGGTATATTTGTCTGGGTTTAGCTTTTTGTCCAAGGTGCTATGCCTGTGCTTATACCCAGTGGTTAATTGATGGTGTGCCCTTTGGTATTGCTACTTTGTGGTCTACCTGTATATATCTTGGCTGTTGGTACTTTGTGGTCTACCTGTATATCTCTTGGCTGTTGGTACTTTGTGGTCTACCTGTATATCTCTGGGCTGTTGCTATTTTGTGGTCTATCTGTACAGGGTTGGAACTTAACTTTACAACTTACTGGCCTGAATAATGATATAAATAACAAAACATGAAATTTCGCCCGTAGGATACCTTTAACATTACGAGAAATGGATCGGGCTGCTCGGCGAGTGGGAATACTTAGCCCTGTCTGTATGTCCCAGAACATTGCTAGGTACATGCATATCTCTTGCGATTGATAGTTGCATTCTGTCTATATCCGTATCTCTGGTAATGCTACTTTGTAGTCTATTCATATCGCTCTGAGTATTGCTAATGCATAACATAACCAGTGATGCTGATACCATTGACTTCCAGTCTGTCATTTGATGTATACACACGTATACAAGTAGACAAAGCTATGTGACTGCATGTAATACATCCAGCTCAATGTTTTGTACGACATGTCATCATTGCTGTTAAGCCATGTCGTAGATCATCGGCACAGCATCTTGTCAAGCAGTGATACCGTACACTGTACATTATGGGATTAACTCTGCCTCATACACTGGCTTGACATCAGCATCTCTCAGACACTCGGATCCTACTAATGGACATTGAGTCACGAACCAAGGGCAGCAAGGACAGATCAGAGGTCACAAGGACAAGTCCTGGCATCTGAATGCCAGGTACAATGGTGGCTACGCGGCTTACAGGCCTGTCCTGCTGGCTAACGGCATGTAGTCCTGTTGTCTGACACAAAGTGCCCAGGTGCTGGCCTGTAAATGCCGTCCTTGATAACGGGTCGCTATCAGACCTGGGGTGCATCTTCTTTGGCACCAGATAGTGTGTGATGGTTCAATTGTATAGTAATGTATCATTCACATTTGGACTGCTTAGAAAGTGATAGATCTGGCAGCTACCTGTAGGGTATCCACCATTGCTGATGGATTGTATTGGTTGCTAATTTGGATGTAGGTGGCATAACCAGACATTATGATATTTTAATATTTAAGAAGTACATGGCATAATCAGATATAGTACAGTGCTCCCTCGATATAACGCTGAAGTTGGGGTCCATGACATGTCACCCACGTTCTAATACCCGGTTATATTAACAAATATAATTGGTGGATAAAAAAGAAATATTTTATTTATTTATTTTTTAAATGGGGTCCACATTGGACCCCACGTTGTATCTAAATCCGCGGTACATCGAAGGGCGTTATATCGAGGGAGCACTAATGACATTTTAGGAAATATATAGCATTATAAGACAGTATGACAGTAGGAAATACATGCATGTCCATGTGATAGAATGTTACCTATATCACCACTTGCTTCAATGATGGTATGAGTAGTTAGTTGATGTTGTAAGGTATTAACATTACACATATACCTGATATATAATATGTTATGGTACAGACATACACTTGATATAATATTTTATAAAATACACATACCCTTGATAGAATCAGTTGTTTCTTATCCTGACTATTAACTGATATATTTATGTCTGTCTCTCTGTATGTAATATCGTTGCCCCTTCTTGTTGATTGTGTTCCAGATAATTATCTCCACCCAATTTGAGTTTGAGTAATGTGAACAGGCTTTGGTTTTCATTTCAGGTTATAAATATGAATGTAAATATGTTCCATTATGTCATTCATTATATTGGTGCTTATATGCAATTACAACAACTATTGTTTCAATAATATTTTGACCAATGATCATGATTGTATAATGATCTGGCTGTACATCATTGGTCTAAAATTAAATCTTTATATCAACTGATGATAATCTGAATTATTTTAAGAATATTTTAAGAATATTTTGTGCGTTATCATGAGCTTATGTCAAACACTATTTCTCCCTATTTCAGATGCCGATACTACAACCGAAATCGACCTCCTGGGAGTCATAGGAGTCCCTTCAGACGGGAGGCCGGGAATCGGCTACGATGCGGGGATCGATGGCTACCCCACCTTCACCATTACCAAGGAGGCAACTATACGCCAACCCGCGGCGCTATACTTCCGCCAACCCCTGTACAGAGACTTCGCAATAGTGATGACAATAAAACCCAGCTCCAGAAGTGGTGGTTATGTTTTCGCTGTGGTGAACCCTTTCCAAACTGTGATCGCTTTTGGAGTCAGTATAACTGACTCGACTTCAGATTCGACGAAGCAGGTTATAGCTTTATACTATACACCAGACAACAAGCATGCAGAGTCATCAAGTGTGATCGCCCAGTTCACTGTGGATTCCGTTGTGAATAGGTGGACGAAAATTGCCATTCGTGTGGAGGATGACACTGTGACTTTGTATCTCAATTGCCAAGAATCGGGCAAGATTTTCTATAACCGTAATGAGGCTGAACTGGATTTCGAACCAGGATCAAGTGTATATATTGCGCAAGCAGGACCAAATTTTGAGTCAAGATTTGAGGTAAGTAACGAAACTATTTTATCTATTGTTTAATCGATAAATATTTTATTGGCTCATGTTTGTTATTATATGTTAAAGTCTTGTATTTGATTCCATACTGACATAGGTGTTTTAAAGGTAGCTTTAATGGGCATATTCTGGAGAAATTAAATTCATACAGTTGTAGCAGTTCTTACAATAACTGACATTTTTGTGTTGTTCATCAGAGGTGAGCTCATGAATAGTTACAAACATCTCATGAATATTCACAAACATCTCATGAATATTCACAAACATTGACCTGTCGTACAAGAAGATCCGCCCATTGGCGCCTAATGGCATGCGGACAATTTTGGCCAAAAATATCAACATATGTTTCTGGAAGGGTTATATTTGAAACATAATTACGTTGCAATGAAGACCGGTGTAAAACAATGAGACGCGAGAGGAACCATTGGCTCGAGTCAAGATGTGGTGCTACTGGTAATGCCCAATGCATTGCAGATGACACACGTGCAGGAAGGTCGGTGCAAGTGCCAAATACCGGCACCGTTCACTGACCCAGGCGCTATGTATTGACAACAGGCTGCAGATGCCGTGCAATACGCACCGTTTCTCACACTTGAGTCATATGATAACAGTTAGTACCGGAATGTGCGTGGGTCACCTCTGACCTATGACAGCAACTGGTAGATATGTTGCATATTATTGTCTCCATACTCATAATAGCTGGTTATTTCTATCCCGGCGTAGCATGGCTACTGATGGGGCGGTGGCTGGTGGTAGAGTTCTGTAAACTGTGTGTTTAGTGGTGGTTATTTCTGGCTATTGCCAGGGTTGGAACTTAACTTTAAAACGTACTCGCCTGAATAATGATATAAATAACAAAACATGAAAGTTCTACTCGCCCGTAGGATACCTTTAACATTACGAGAAATGGATCGGGCCCGAGTCGGAACTGCTAACCCTGTAATGCCTCTTTGTGATCTTGGCAAGTGGATTCTTCGTGGGGTTACTGTTGGGTTACTTTAGTTAAGGAGCGTTGTTATTAATAGCTTGCGATTCCTCTAGTCTTCCCTGTTGACTAGGGAATACTTTTTATATAGGTATTGTCGGATCTGACTACTCATATTAAAAAGTCTCATATAGTCAGTCTGCATATATATAGAAGGCTACAGGAACTTTGAGCTAGGTTTATTGACTGCTTATAGTTTGGCTAGGGTAGATGGAGGGGTGCGTATGACCAATTTGTGTTATACTGTATGTAGACATGGGTGGTTGTTCCTTATTTGTGACCCGTAACCACAAACTGAGTCTTAACTCGCGAGCAGCGCTTCTGCAGTAGAGGCTCTTCAAACTGGATTTTTTCAAAATGGACGCCTGTTAGTTTCCGCACTTCAAACTCCCATAATTCGCTCATTTTCTACAGCAGAACAATAAATTTGGTATCAAAAGAAAGCTCAAAAACAGTAGATTATTTTAACCATAATATCTAAAAAATGTCAATTTGCTAGTTAAGACTTTGTTTGTGGTGATGGGTCACATTATGGTGGAATTGATTACACAGTCTAGATTGTCAAAGTGGGTGGTAGCAAATCGGTCCCAATTCCGAACCAGCATCATGAGCCAGTCTTCAGTGTCCATATGTTTGATTGGAATTGATGTCTAAACTATTGATACAATTCTTTGTCCATCAGTACAAGGTTTACTGCAACACTATGTGTCAGAGGTGATGCAGGTTTTCTCCTGTTAAGCTGCCGCATGAACAACATGGGTGCATTTCACGAAAGGGGTGTATTTTTACGCTGGACATAAAAGCTGCATATTATTAGTTACCAGCGTGATTTCTGGGGTGTACAGGTTTTTACAAGCTGAAATTTCTCGTAGGCCTCAATTCCCGGTCAATATGTAACATGTTTTGACATACATGATTTCAATACGAGATAATCCAGGCTGTTACTAAATGAAAGCATGGGAGTTGTTCCCCTTGTACACTGGACTACATTCCTGTAGCTGGTGGTCAACTTGCTGTACGTCACTTCCAATTACAGCCACAGTTTAGAGGCGGATGGGAGAGGGTGGGATGTATTTGCTACTATTTGTACAGTCAGATGACCCTGTTTTCATAGCAGCAACATTTCCAGGAACACATTCCTGAGACATGGACAGACATCATGGAGGACAGGTGCGGAGAAGATTTCTCTGGCTGAAGCCACGTGTTGATTGTGTCTGTAGTCACATGTTGATTGTGTCTGTAGCTGTCTGTTGATGGTGTTCACATCCGGCATACCTTGATACCATGCTAGTACCATCTAGTGCTTGGGTATCGTAGTAAGCCAATGTTTCGTCCATGCCATGAGAATTGGGGAGAGAAGAGAATCCAGACTGGATGTCGCTTCATACACAATAGTGGACAGTAGACTGGATCTTCCAATGATGGAACATGCCATTTGTAACATTAATGTTGACCTTTCAATGGATAATTATAACCCTATCTGTCCCTGTCATAGCATTAGGCCAG
Source organism: Lepetodrilus elevatus (assembly GCA_034780755.1). Classification (NCBI taxonomy): domain Eukaryota; kingdom Metazoa; phylum Mollusca; class Gastropoda; order Lepetellida; family Lepetodrilidae; genus Lepetodrilus; species Lepetodrilus elevatus. The sequence goes on from JAVCKZ010064401.1 coordinate 20,073, forward strand.
TGGTAACCTATTATCTCCAAATATAATGAGACATTTGATGGGCTACTGACACATATATAATATCTAATAACTCAATACATGCACATCAATTTTGAAAGAACAAAAAATCCATTTTTACATGTTCAACGAGACTATTTGGTGAAAGTATTCTTTGTTCAAATTTGCTTTGAGTTTTGAGAGTATAAAGGTCTTCATACACCAAAGACGAGAAAAATATCGCAGCACCAATCAGCGGCGACATCAAAAGATTTTATCGAAATTTATCGCTGCACATTTTGCTTTCAGTGTGCAAGCATATAGATAAATGATAAGGTTCTATCTCAGAACTTATATCACCGGGTGTGTCACTACAACATTTGCCTCTGGTGTGCGAGAACTTCAACACAGTCTGATTCTTAATAGTACAAAACATGCTCCTGGTTAATCGGACATGTTTTGTCCATCTGATGCATCACCGTGCAATTGTATACAGGTTCCACTATATGCCAAAGATAAGCCGAGTGCAGTCGGTACAAGGCTGTTTTCTCTAGGGAGGTGCAAGCTACACCTCGGGGCAACAGTCTGCCATGCACAGCTCTCACCTGCATGAAATAGTGATCCACCAGAGATAAAAACCATAACACATGACTGTAGAGAACCCAGACGAAACCTTCTGATTATGATTACCAGTCAGCATGGTCTGGGAGAGATCATTTCCTGGAGTATGTTGCAATGTAGGTACAATAGGATGCTTCCACTGGTGCAAGACATGGGGAATTTGTATCTACGTGAAAGTATCTATATATCATGAGATGAAGAACGACAGTAGCATGGTTTAGTTTGGGATGACAAGGTTGATGTTTTTACATTGGAACTGGGTTAACAATCAGAGGAGGTGAAAACGTTTTTGTTTTTGGAAGCGCTGAGAAAGAAGTACGGTAGTGCATGGTTGGTTTAGTGTGTTTATGAGGTATTATGGAACTGTGGTAGGTTGTTTCTGTTTCTTTTATCACTTCTCTTAACACGTGAGCTTGCTAGTACCATGGCTGTCATGTTGTTGACCCTTCTATAGGGGCCAGTGAGTGATTTAAGACTTTCAACACAGTTCCTTTAGTAATCTCTTACTAGTAGTATTTATACTATATTCCTGCTGTCTGGTTATTGTGAGATGATAACCTGAAGCAACTAAGACATAAATAAGGATGTTGAAACTAATGTATGTAGTATACATATACAAATCTTATCCATTCTGAAGAAGATGCTATCTATGTGGCATGATTCAATCTCAAAATGTCTAGGTCTGAGATTACAAAACTTTTCTGAGAACAATTTCATGCTCAACTCAAACTTTTGTTCATAAATCCCCATATAAAATCTGAACTTGAGCATGAAATCATACTCGGAAAAGTTTCATAATCTCAGGGCCTGATGTGCAACGACCAGCAATGTCCTTCTTCAGAACTCTGAATATAATTATGCGGTTTATCATCCCACTATGAACATGTTTCTGCACGGACACCTATATTCTAAAGAAAACAATTTAACACTTGTAACAAGTACATGGACAGCAAGCAAATACAGAATATTTGGAAAATCCGATCACAGCCAAATATAGAATTGTCTTCAGACAGATAGATTAATAGACACATACTTATTACTCAGAAGAGAGACTACTATTTGCCTGGTCTACCTGCTAACTCTGCTTGATGTAATTGAGCTGAACATGTACCAGGTGAGATATGCAGGAACTTGTATTGGTGTGTGTGCAAATACCCCAGCAGTGGCATCACTGAGACGGCCCGAGTGTTTAAACTGATGCTTCTATCTCAGTGGGCATGGGGTGCACCATGGTAGAGAGGGAGAGTGATGGATGGAACTCGTACAACTCCAGACAGGTCGGGATGTATAGTCTGTAAGCTCTGTACTACATGGTGTATGGCTGATACATGAACAGATAGCTCAGGTGATAAGGCTCATTAATCCTCAGGCAGTAGTAGTAGTCAGGTAGTAACTCTTACGTATTGAATTCAGGACCGAGTGGGCTTTAGGTATGCACCGTGTTGATAAGCTTTCACTCGGATGCTGTGAAACAAGTGCAGCGCAACGTGGTGTCAGAAATGGAGAGCTCAGGGAGATTCCTCCCAATGAACTACATGTCTGTTTTGGCGCCTACTGAAATACTGGTACATTCCTTGCATGTTACATTCCTTGCCCAGATTACATCAGTGGTCAGATGCGACGCTTTTCTGTGGTTTTAGTGCAATGACCTGTTAGCGTATATCTTCTTTACAGACCTGAGCTTCTTTACAGACCTGTTAGCATACAGCTTCTTTACAAGGGAGTTCATCATCTTTGATGTGGCAGATGTGTAGTGGAGGGGAAAGACTGGAGACTGACTTACAGTTCCGGAATGATTCCGCTTTTAGCTTCATCCTCTTCTTCTTTACATTTGCATTGGTCATGTTTCATCGTGGCTGGGAATGTATACGGGTTGTAGTGTGCTTGGTATCTGTGTGGTGTGATACAGTTGTGGGATTGTGTAACATGGAGTCTATAGGAACAGTTATTTATTACTCGTTCTTCATGTCTGAGGACAAACAACTTCATTCATCAATGCCTGAGGACAAACAAAGCTCAACATTATTTTGTAGATTTATTAGCAATATATTCATGCAAACATATACCTCCAGCATTTTATGGCTCAGGTAGAAGAACTTGACACATCAATTGCAAGACACAATATACTTCAACTTTCCCTTTACAATGTCATTATTGCATATATGGGATTCCCGCTATGATGTAAAACAACAAACCACTCGCTTTACAATGTCCTTTTGGAATTGGAAAAGATGATTGGTTTTATATTGTTATAGAAAGTGATGCCGGTAAGTCTACCTGTCTATCAGTGGTAATCTCTATGTCTGTGTTTATTGACAAAGAACAAGATCGCTTTCTTATCAACCTGATAGCTGGCCTCTGTGTGTGGACTGGACTCTCTGTGTGGCTAGTCGTGTTTCTGCTGCGTGTGACCACTGGTCCACTTCTGTTTGTACATTTAGGTCATCCCCCCCAACATGTGTTGCACACCCTGCGGTCCACATTGCCCCTCTGGATCTGTAAACACTGCCGATATCTCTCCAGATACGGCGATATCCTATCTACGAGACCATTAGCATTGTCGGTGTTGTTTGCCATCCCAAACCATCCCACATTTCCTCTGTATCAGCATGTGTTTCATTGCAATTATAGATGGTCAGACACACTGTTTAAAAACTGATGAGATTTTCCCATCTGAGGGAGTTTTGAGACTATCTTCCTATGTCTGCATTGTAACATGTAACGGTATCTTTGAAAAATAGCCCACAGACCAATGCAAACATTTCTGTCATTTTCATACTCAGTTGGTATTTCAAAGGCATCTTCAATTGCCTCTGCCTAATACCTTATTGTGTGTTTTCTTCAAGCATTTAATGGTCATGATACACATTAATTATCAACCATTATTCTGAATGAGTTCAGATAAATACCAGTTAACTGCTGCTGAATTTGAAGGAATCTGGAGCAGTGCGTACAACATGGTGGGTATGTTTCACCTGCTGTCAATGTTTGACATGCACCTGTCATCAGCTCCGGAATATATAACCCATAGTCATCAATCAGGCGATAGCTCAGGTGTACTGTCAGAATGGGCATCGGCTCAACATTGCCTTGGCATTGCCTGTGGAATGGAGAACAGATATCTAGATCCCAATATCCTAGATGCCCAAGACGTAGACATCTGGCCCAGAGATTATGAAACATATTTTCTTTTAGAACAATTTCATGTTCAACTCAAAGTTTTGTTCATGAATCCCTGTAAATTTGATGATGAAATTGTACTGATTTTTTTTTTCAATCTTGGTGCCAGACCTTTACCGGTTGAGCCATTCACCAGTATGGAAACATTTAAGATAGCATTCAGATTGAACATGTTCACTTGAGAGATGGAATCTTGAGTAGTTTGTAAAACATGAGGAGTTTTTCACCTGCTTGTCAATGTTAGAGATATATCTGTCATCACCCTCAGATTATGCAGACCTATGTTCATCAAGCAGATGATAACCACTGTAGGGTCGCTGCCTAATGTCATCCACGGCCATTCACAGCCAACCATCAACTACCCATCACCAATGGTGAGGTGTGGTGAGAAATGACATAAATGTTTCATGTTCTGTAATTTGAATGTCACAAAAGCCGCAGCGCTACACATGCCGTCTCTGTTGCTTGTTTATTGAATGCTGTCCAGTTTTCATATTTTATGGTTCAGGTTACACATACCCACTGAGGATGGAATCTCTGGTTGCTTGTAGAATACTGTGTGTACTCGATCTGCTGTTGGGTTTTTGACAGGTTCCTGTCATCACACTGCTGTGATGGGACACTTGGTTGTCAATTAGAAGCCATATCAGATTTACTACCAGTGCCAGAGACTGGTCACAACTGCCTTATGTGGTATGCTAATGGTCATGCGATCTATTCCAATATGTTTTGGCAAGATAATGATATTATTGTGTTCTCTTAGATGACCTGTGTTTTACATACCTGATTCGCATGGGTGTGATAATACATGGTATTTTTCCACTAGCCCAGTTGGTCAGTGTTTGATGTTAATGGACATGTGGTGATCTGGTCAGTGCTCCGACCACATACCGACATGATATATGTTTATCATCTGGTCAGTTAACATTTGAAGGAACCGGCCTTACTGACTCGCATTCAGAGACCAGAGCGGAAATTGGAGCTACAATATACATGATAATATGTGCATGCTTTGATGCCATCTGGAGAGAGGGTTTGTCCACATGTTTGGTTCCCAAATCCTGGCTTTGATACTCTGAAGTTAAGGATACATGGCTTTAGATTATGTGTACTTCTGAGTAATTATGTGTTATGTGTGTTTTTAATAACTGTAGAAGAAGGCGACTTAAATAGCACCACCTATTTACATATATGTTGACCTGCGAGTAATTGGGGAGAGAAGTAGAAAGGTCAAATGTAAAATGGAGGGAAAGTCGGTGTGACATATTAATATTTCTCTTTGTGCTTTTATTTTTTTTGGTTCCAAAAGTTTAAAGGTCAATCTTTATAGTTTAAGTAATAGACACACATTCCTATGTGTTGACATGATTCTATTTCCAAACTGATATTATACAAAAATAATAATAAAAATGATGATTTTTAAAGCCCATGTTAATGTTTTGTTTATTTGTAGTTTTGGGTGTGATGGGTCATATATATTCTGTAGTACTGAAAACATGCACACCTCTAGGATTGAAAGCAAGCTATTTTGACATAACGGTCAACATGATGGATATTTTAGTATGGATTATTACAGTAGTAGACAGCAGTTATTGCCACCATGATGTTTGTACCTGCTATTTAATCTATAGTTGTATTGTGTTGATTTAATTATCTCAATTACCTGTCTGTCCATTTTAACTTGCTCCACGGACCTGTGTAAAGATACATCACTGTCTCCATAGAAGACACTGGAATCACAGCCATTGTCAATATTTATGTACTTAAAGTTGATCACATAATTTCCTTCCTCAATGTGCTGAAATGTGTTTGTCCCCCACACCTGACCTCCTCCCACACTTCACCTACGACCTCTGACCTCAAGCTTCCAAATCTGCTCACCAGCCTGGTCCTACAGAGGTCTGTTGAGATCCCACAGGGTCCACTGAGACCCCTCCTGATCTTAAGGAGTTAACACCGGATCCCTCTTAAGGGCTTGAGGACATGCTTTTAATTGCAGGGGTGTCTTCGAGAGATTGGTGTCGTATTTTGTGGATTGAGTCTTTGGTTACCGAAAATTAATCGAATTGTCGGCTTTATTAGTATGGAATATGATAATGAGATGATTGGATAGTCATGACGGTACTTGACTGGGTGAGTGGATAATTGTGTGTATGATGAGAGTATGGGGTCGGGTTACAGGGTATAGGGGTTGGGTTACAGGGTGTGTATTGCCAGGGTTAACTGGGGTATATACTACCTACACCTGTCGATGTTAGTGTTGGCTGATTGTGTAGTAGTGTTAGGAACACTCAGATGAACACTTTAAAGAAAATATTTGCGAACACTTAAAATAACACGTGTGTGGATATTAGGTTGAAGTTTTAGCTTGGAGTGTTCTTCACTACTATACATTAACAAACAGATATGCTATCACTCAGTGAGCAGAGTACAAAACAGAAGGGTGAGATGAAGCTCAAACAAGAAGATTTTACTGGTGCTTCAGTCACAAACTGCCACCAAATTCTATGGAAGTCTATGTTTAGTTATATTTGGATTGCATTTTAATTGCTTCACCACTTTATGTTCCAATGACTTCACAAAACTAGAAACATAGTTTGTAAAAGTATTCAACATGTGTGTAGGTTGTGCATTATGATGGTCAGATGGAATCAAACACAGGCATTTATGATTTAAATTTAAAGAACAGTAGTGAGCAATGCTATTGTACAGAATCAGAGGTGGTATCATTTTCATTAAATAAGTAGATGATAGTCAAATGTTTTATTTTTCAAATACTGTTTTTAATTAAATAAATTTGTTTTTCGAAAAAATAAATTGAAATATATATTTCTTATTTAATATTTATATTATCGTTCTTGTGGCAAATATATATTTTACACCTAGCATATACTAAGGACTTTGATTGATTGTAACCGAAAGACATGTTTATTTTTTTATCTTCATAGGGCGCTTTACAAGATGTCAAAATATATGGAAACCCTGCGGAGGCAGAAGATGATGAATGCAACTTTGTAAGTACTTTATGTATCTTTCTTCTGTTATTACTGAGTACATTATATCTCAATTGTTAACAATTATGTAATAATGTATTTGAGTGGGGGAAAAAGAAACTTTTACATCTGGCATCTGACATTGTTACAAATTTACTAATTACTATCTTTGTTACTAAATTACTAATTACTATCTTCATTACAGGACTATCTTTGTTACTAAATTACTAATTACTATCTTTGTTACTAAATTACTAATTACTATCTTTGTTACTAAATTACTAATTACAGTACTATCTTTGTTACTAAATTACTAATTACTATCTTTGTTACAGGATTTTAGTGGGTCTGGATCTGGCACAGATGAAACAAAGGTTGATATTGATATCGAATCAACTGTAAGGCCAACGGTAAGTGCACATTGCTTATTAAAGTGTGTATTATTGGCGTGCAAAATTCTTAAGGGTCCTCCATTCTACAGAACGACCGTAGCGAGGTCAACTACTATACATGTATGACAAGTTATGACTCTTGTAGCGCTATGATCGTCCTGTAGAATTAGACACAGGGTATATTTTCTCAAAGCTTTTGAATCTACTACAAGACCATAAGCACACTAGTCTTGTGGCAATTTCTTATACAGGACGATCGAGCACGTATAAGAGTGCTATGGTCTTGTAGTGAATATGAGGGCTTCAAGAAATTAAAGACAGGAGTATTATTGGTATTATTGATAACTGTACGCACTAATACTTGATTTACTTTTCAATTCAATTGAACATCTGACATAGAATGAATAGGGTTAATTTTTATTCCATTAAACCACCTGAATATGCTGATGAGCTGAGATGTATGACACTGTTCTGACTGTTTAGCCACAAAATGTTTTCAGCCACGACGGCCAAGTCAGGAACGTGAGATGTCCAAGGGAGAGAAGGGTGACAAGGGTGCTGACGGATCTCGGGGAGAACGAGGGTACAAGGGAGACATCGGACCCCCAGGACCACCGCCAATGATCACCCCTCCTCCCCCAGATCTTAAAGGACTCACACTTGGACCAGGTCAGTGTTGTGCTGGTATCGACGGACCTTCACTAGTTTACCACAGGCTGAAAATTGCACAAATTCAATATTTATTCACTGATATAGACCATAGTCTCAACAAAGATATGTAAATGTCATACTATGATACAACCCACATTAAGCAATGGAATGGAAATATATACAGAAAACTAGTCTAATGATCGTACAATACCTATGTGAAATGTGTTCTTGTGGCAGGTGAGAAGGGTGACCGTGGCATCCCAGGAGAGGTGGGGACACCAGGTTTCCCTGGACAGAAGGGACAGAAGGGAGATGCCGGCATCCTCGGGCAGTCCGGACTCACAGGTCAACAAGGCTTGCCTGGACCCAAGGGAGGCAAGGGAGATCTCGGACCTTCTGTAAGTGATGATTCTATTGCTTCTATTCCTCTTCTGTAACTGATGCTTCTATTGCTTCTATTTCCTCATTATGTCAATCAAAGTATTGTACCAAAGAATGCTTGTAGCATTGTGCGGGATGTGTAGTGGGTTATTACTCACATCTGTAGCTATTACCATTCTGTGGAACAGGACTCAGATTTGCCCCAATCCAAGTTTAGACCAGCTGTTGTAGCCACTGCCACGATGACCTTGTTTTCCGTTCTCTCCAGGGAAAGCCTGGTCTGGCCATGCAGGGTCCACCTGGACCACCAGGACCTCCGGGAATACCAGGATCCATCGACATCATTCCTGAGCTGGAACGTGGTGAGAAGGGAAACCTAGGAACCAAGGGTCAGAAGGGAGAAGGAGGAGTTGGACTGCCAGGACTTCCTGGTCGTAATGGTCGTGATGGTCTGGACGGACTTAGAGGACCAAAGGCGAGTCATCAGCTACGAGGATCAATTGTACATGTACAGCTGATAAAGGACTTGGGTATTGTTTCTCACAGCTCTCATATCTACTACGAGACCGTAATGACACTCTCATAGAAATCTCTAATAAATGGGGATTGTGCACTTACGAGGAAGCTATGGTATCATAGTGGATATAATGAGAGC
>JAVCKZ010064402.1:0-14841 GCA_034780755.1 Lepetodrilus elevatus
ACACACACACACACACACACACACACACACACACACACACACACACACACACACACACACACTCTCTCTCTCTCTCTACCACCCTCACAGTGACTAACGGCCAACGTAAGCGGTTAGTGGTAACAACATTACATACTGATGACAACATTACACTACTGAGACTCGTGGGGTTAACGACTTTAAGGTTATTAGACGTACCAGAATTAATTGCCATGAAGCTATTACAACTAGGTAAATACGAACCGCGATCGGATTTCTATCTGAAGATACGATGATGTATACCAATCTCTGTTTGAATTATGCATATGGCTCGTTATGTTAGACAGTTTTATTCAATTGACTAGTCTCGTGTTCAGGCAAGCTGTCATATAACTCATCATAACCTATCCTAATGTCTTATAAATATAATCACGTTGCCACCAAAATGGTATTTGTAATTGGGGATGTTTTTACATTTGTTAGAAAAGTGAGCCGTGAATCTCAGTTATTTACACTGTGCGGCTATTTCAAGTGGACGGAAACATTTTTACAACGTTAGTCAAGTAATTAACACAATGTAGGTGTGAGGGCAGATAGTTCATGGACTATTTGGGAGGTTTGCACCGGGGACAGTTATGAGTATGTGATTGTGTGTATACATTTGCGCGTTCGTGTGTGTGTGTGTGTGTGTGTGTGTGTGTGTGTGTGTGTGTGCGCGCGCCTGTTATTAGTGTTGTATATGCGTCGCCGCAAACTAACGAATACTCAACAAATACCAACTTGGTGTGTACAGTTCGGGGGAGGGAGGGGGCCTATGACTAGTTGTTATCTTGAGTTGTTATATATATAGTATACTACTCTTTTGGTAGCATATGCCCAGGGCAGGCACAGACGGGACAACCCTTCCAGATAGTTCTACATCAGCAGGGATCTGTTTGGCATGTACAGATTGAACATATAGCACTCCGAGGGGCGTATTTATTCATTGCACACGTAGTGAAAGGATGTTGCGAATGGTGAGCACTATCCTCTACCATACATCTCCGGAACATGGCTCTTGTGTACGAAACGACATAACTCTAAGGTGGTGTTCCATTGACAGTGTTGGACGCACATTCTGGACAGGGGGCTGCTCCTTTACTTTATAGCTGTTCTGTCTGTACTTTCTGTCCGAGGCAATCATAGTTACACTGTGCGTTATTGCTCCTTTGTAACTGCACATGCGTCGGACAGAAAGTACAGACAGAACAGCTAGAAAGAAGCAGCCCCCTGTCTAGAATGTGCGTCCAACACTGTCAATGGAACACCAGCTTAGTGTAAACTCCACTCCAACCTTAGCCACGGTGAAGTCTAAGACCCGGATGTAATACGATCACCATAGAGATGCATCGTTTCGTTCATGACCTCTGAACCATGTTCCTGTGCACAGCGTCAACGAACTGTACTTCTAAAGTAACGGACAGCGACATGTAAGAACTTATACTTGATTGCTATACCGGAAGGATCCGACTGATCCTTAACTGAAGATCATAGTAGCTGTTTGATCTGCGCGTATCGGACTATATGTTCACCGCAGAGGGCCCATAGGCCAGCCAATCCTGTAAACTCAACGTTACGTATTGATGCGTCGAATCAAAGTACTGCATTATGCATCAATGTGACGCCCGTGTACTGACGAGACAATAATATTCTACCTTCGTTATTTGTTGATTCCCTTCTGGGTGAGTGCATCTAGGCTTTATATATAGTATATAGCGTGTCTGTGATCTAACGGTATGCTCTGTATGGTTGGTGAGAAGTTTCAATAACTATATATACATTTCACAGCAAAGATTATCAAAGGTCCTATAGATCCCTCCAGGACGCTAGTAGGACATCTGACTTCAAGGGCATCGGGTTATCCTTTCACAAAGCTGTCTTATCCACTAAGAGAAAATCTTTGTATTTGACGATAGCTATACTATACTACACTGCAAAAAGAGCACTATGGTATCATAGCGGATAACATATCTTTGTGAAAGGATACACTGGGGTGGTGTTCTATTGACATTATTGGACGCACATTATGGACAGGGGGCTGCTCCTTTCAAGCTGTTCTGTCTGTACTTTCTGTCGGACAGAACGTACAGACAGAACAGCTATAAATAAGCAGTCCCCTGTCCAGAATGTGCGTCCAAGACTGTCAATGGAACACCACCTGGATGTCGCATGTGCAGGACACCCACCTATTTCAATTGGGCAACTTTTCAGTGCTGGGTGTCATGTCCAGGAACACTCTAGGACACCGGAAGTTCAGTTGTTTCCAAGTCTCATCCCCGTGATCCAACCATGTTTGAGGTCATCAACTTCTTGAACCGTGAACAGCCGTGGACGTGCATATTGCGCTGGACACCGCCCAACAGAATGGAAAAGCCAGGAGATGAAAGTACAGCGACATCAAGTCAGCTCCACGTGCAATAAAAGCGAACAATTGCTAACTCTGTTAGTGACTGTTCATTGTTTGGTTGTTATGCATAGTATGCATAATTAATAATATTTTTTTTATATATATTTTTTAATTTTGTATTTGTTTTCCATTTTGTTTTAAGTTGTTGTATATAAATAAATAAATACATACATCTACACTATCTGTCTTATAATTACGCAGGGTACATGCATGTACAAGTCCGATACCGCATGAACTAAAGCTCCATGGAAGACAAGCCTAAGGTTATTCAGATTCCTCTTAACAAACGATGCAATGCAAGCCGGATGTTTAACAGTTACAGAGTAAGCAGCGGTTGCAGGTTGCAGGTCTGGCTGCAATTAACAGAAGCAGTAGTGCCAAAACAACTGAATTATGAAATACGCCATCGTCCTAATGCCGAACATGTTATCTGTAATTGTATGCCGCACAACACCGGCCAACATGAGATCTGTGCCACTTCATCATACCAAATTAGGCATGATCACGTGACTATAAGTGAACCAATACCCTCGCTTGACTTGGTTACCGGCATGCGTTTCACAAAATGGTCGTATCTATCCGTGGTCCATCCCCGAAACGCCGGTTAGTGTGACTACTTAGCATTCCTCACATCCGGATGTCAAGGAGAGCGTTAGGCTGTGGTTCGAGGATGTCGGTGGTCCTGGCGTGCATCGAGGTCTACGTCACTTCCTGTTATAGTAAGCACATAGTATGCGTATATCCTGATTTTCGACTGGACTAACGTGCGACGCTTTGGTGCAATTCAGGCCTGATAACGACGATACAGAACTAATAATTACGACTGAATACCGTGTCATATAATGCGTTGCGTGTCTGGTGTTGTGCACTGCTCACGTGCTGTTCAGGCATGTTATCACGTGCTCACTAGTGATATAAAGTTCACCAAACGAATAACTGCACTTCAATTAATTGTGTTGTTATTATTATTATTATTATTGAATACACATTTTACGCAGTAATAGATCTATACATATATATGACCTAGCATATCTATAGCTTAACTCTTTGTACACATTATCAATTACACCGTTGCAAACTAGATGTCTGAATGGATTATTTGAATAGTTTAAGTCACATTTGATGCACGTTTACACTTAATGTGCATATTATTATACTATTATAATGATTATTATTATTATGGTTATTATTTTTAGTATTGTTATTATTCAAAATATCGCTTTAATGCACAATATTCATAATATTCATATTATTCAACCATCTTTCACTTTCAGTATTATAATTCAGATTGATAACCTTTAACGCTGATTTAGAATGGCATCTTCAACTTCACGGAGGAAAATCGATTCCTTGTTCTTCACCCTGTGGGAACGAAATTGATTCAAATGGTTCGTATGAGATAAGAGACCGGACAGCATATGCCCCAAACACCGCCAGCAAAAAAAAAAATAACCCCACATATTCTGTGGTGCTTTGCAAGCTCACAAACCATGGAACCGACGGTAATATCGTATGGACATAATGCGATGATGCATAGATCGTGTCTAAAGCTTCCGAGAATTTAAACATGCTTTCATTAAATTCAACCTACTCACAGAACCGAGTTTCGATTCATGTCTCGCTCTTGACATGCACATTGTTTCAATACGACTGGCCACGAGTGTCTTCAAACCATCCAAGCGATGTCCCAGGGGTTCGTCCTCCGTCCCCCCCACCTCTCCTCCCCCTCCTCCAACCCCCTCCATCCCCGATCCGTACCCCCCTTCGTAGCGTTATCTGACAGACCAGAAACAGGGGTTTGGTTCTCGCGTGTCCCATGGGTATTTACCCTCTCTCCAGCCAAGTGTTTGAACTGTTCGTAGATCAACGAGCCTCACGACTTGCACATTTGATTGTGCAATGGCGGCGGGAGATGTAGCTGAACTATCAGAGGTCCCATCAAGGCATCCTGTCAGTACTTGGCGGAGGACTACGCCACTTTATTGATACGGCCGCCATGTTGGACCGACAGCAGACGTGGCCAAAATACAAATCGCGAAAAGTCTCTTTACAGTTGAAAACTGTCGATATTTCTACAGAAATTCAATTACCAGCTCTCCCAGTTTCCAGATGAAAGTCGCTAGCGGCTACAATTTATGCTCGTACTGGAAGATTGTCTTAAAAAAATTGTAATGCAAGGAATCAATTTGGGAATTTTAGACAAAGCAAATGGATAACTGTTGTTTTTCTCTCCATTATGCATGGGCGATGAGATACTGCAGGGATTGGAGAGAGTAGTGTATGCTCTTGCTATATCAATGTACATGTATGCTCTTGCTATGTCTTGCTCTGACTGGGATGCGATCGCTCTCGATCCTAGCCCGGTCAACTAGAAGCTGTGGAGGACCACCTACGCCAAACTACTGGGCTAGTATCTCTCGCAGCAACTCTCAACTCTCGCAGCAACTCTCGCAGTAACTCTCAACTCTAGCAGCAACTCTCGCAGTAACTCTCAACTCTCGCAGCAACTCTCGCAGTAACTATCAACTCTCGCAGCAACTCTCGCAGTAACTCTCAACTCTCGCAGCAACTCTCGCCGTTTCCGTTACAGGACATAATATGAAACAGTACTTCTCATATAATCTTTGACAGCCTCTGTGTTCTAAGGCATCTATATATGGCCACGTTCTAGTCCAACACATACATCATTATATTGGTCCCGGGGTGGCACCTTGCGTGACCTCCAGACTTTGAACAACGTGACACCGGAACATTTAATTTCCCTCCCCATTGGTCATCTCATCTTGGCTGTTTCGCGAATAATATTGACGTTAGGGTAGGCGTAGAGTCTGATTTACTCTAAACGCGGTCTATCGTACTTCCGGGAGGGATAATGTTGACGAGGGTCGATCCATCCGGTCATTGCTTGTGAGAAGAGTGTGTATTCAACATAGAGTATATTTACGCATACTGAAAGGCCCACATAACCAGTGTTTTATTTCACTCTACTTGTCTCCCTTACCTCAATTGTCTGGTAACAGCGCTCTTGCTACACAGACATAGTTAACGGAAAGGAATTGGAGAGTTACCGATGTTGGTAGAACATGCCGTACCCCTAGCCCAGGCCCCTATAATCCATACCGCGTACCGATGCCGTCGTTGTTGGTCCTCGGTCCCAGTCTTCAGAACGAATAGCTGTATATTGCATGTTACCAGTATAGTGCATGTGCACTGGCTGGGCATGTTAATGTTAGTATGTAATGCTATGGTTTCAGAATCTAGCACATGCTAGCATATTCATCATCATAGTAATAATAATGATAATAGAAATAATGATGACGATAATAATAATAATACAGTTAACATTGCATGTCTTCTTAAATACAGTTTAACACTAATACTAATACTACAGGTATAACTACTAATAACATAATAATCTAGACAGCAGCAGGGAAAACAGTAGTAGTAGTAGTAGTATAGTAGTAGTAGTAGTAGTGGTAGCAGTAGTAGTAGTTGTAGTAGTAGTAGTAGTAGTCGCAGCAGTAGTAGTAGTAGTAGTATAGTAGTAGTAGTAGTAACAGCAGCAGCAGCAGAAGCAGTAGTAGTAGTAGTAGTAGTAGTAGTAGTAGTATAGTAGTAGTAGTAGTAGTAGCAGCAGCAGCAGCAGTAGTAATAGTAGTATAGTAGTAGTAGTAGTAGTAGTAGTAGCAGCAGCAGCAGCAGCAGTAGTAGTAGTAGTATCAGCAGCAGTAGTAGTAGTAGTAGTAGTAGCAGCAGCAGTAGTAGTAGTAGTAGTAGTAGTAGTAGCAGCAACAGCAGTAGCAGCAGCAGCAGCAGCAGCAGTAGTAGTAGTAGTAGTAGTAGTAGTAGTAGTAGTAGTAGTAGTAGTAATAGTAGTAGTAGTAGTAGTAGCACTAGCAGCAGAACAATGTCCATACACTGCGAACTATTATTATTCTTCCGGGATATGTTCGAGTATCTACTTCCATGTACCGTTGCCGTGTCACTGTCCTACAGCCTGAACTCCTGCTCATCCGCACTTCCCTAGCAGTAGTCCTTAGGGGTCATGGACAGCTCTGAAGGTCACTGCTGGAAGGGGAATTCAGCGGCCATCCTCTTGCCTGGGTATCCCTCCCAGCACATCTAAAATACCTCGTCTGACACAGTCACAGTCGTTCGTTCACTGACGGTGACGTTTCAGGCGATGACTGCCGAATACCAATCTTTGCTCTCACATTCAGTTAGCATTAACAACTGTATGCCCAATGCCTAAGTATTGCCCTAGTGTTCTCACATTCAGTTAGCATTAACTAGTGTATGCCCAATGCCTAAGTATTGCCCTAGTTCTCTCACATTCAGTTAGCATTAACTACTGTATGTCCAATGCCTAAGTATTGCACTAGTTCTCTCACATTCAGTTAGCATTTGGAATACTATAATCAATGCTTATTTTCATTGGTCTATACCTTTAGCTTGTGTCCGACGTTCTGACGGTTTAGCATCAAACACGAAGATATGCATGTGGATTTAGCTTGGCTTGACTCAATATTGCTATTTTTCATTGAATTAATTCTAACATATTGTTAGTTAACTTAACTGAAACATAAATAACTTCGTAATTACACATTTTCTGTTAATGGAATCTCATTTCTATCAAATTCCATGTTGATGTAGATTGATGGAACTAAATGCATGAGCGCACACAATATATGATAAGTGATATTACATGGACACATTGAGGCTATGTGTAGAAGAGTGTCCGAAATCTGTAGATTAGATTATAATCTGTTATAATCTACATATCTAGAGTGGAGACCTTCTTCGACTTAAAACGAATCTATAAAGCTATATCTATCTCGGTTATATTCACAAATAATCTACACTTTCTGTAGATTATTGAACTAAGATTAATGGATGGTTTTCTAAATAGATGAGGGCTAGATTACTGGGTAATATGCATGTACCTTCGTTGTACATGCTTATACATCATGTTTACATCATTACTATTGTTAACATGGTTAGTCATGCCTTAACAATCATAAAGATCAAGTACCACTACCACATGCAAAAGTCAGCAGTATCTATGACTTTGGCAAAACATGTCAAGTTAGTAAGTATTAATACATATTCGCGTTGGATGCATGTTAGCAGTTCATGCGCTTATGATTTACGGTAATTCCCGCTAAAGAAGAAGAAGAAGAAGAGGTTTTATTTAACGTCGGATGTGTTTAAAACAATAAACGTTAGCTCAGTACTGTAGTATTCCGACAAATAAAAACAATAGAAATGGATAACATGCTTTGTGACGAGTCTCTATAAAATGGCTCTCCTAATACAAGTAACCTACACTCATAATACAGGTAACCGATACTCATAACACAGGTAACCGATACTACTAATACAGGTAACCGACACTCATAATACAGGTAACCGATACTCATAATACAGGTAACCGACACTCATAATACAAGTAACCGACACTCCTAATACAGGTAACCAACTCTATTAATACAGGTAATCGACACTCATAATACAGGTAACCGACTCTCTTAATACAGGTAACCGACACTCATAATACAGGTAATCGACTCTTTTAATACAGGTAACCGACACTCATATTACAAGTAACCGTACACGACCTGACTGCAGGTCTGCACGTACCATGACGATGGTATGAGGACTGTAATGATGGGAACACATTTTACTAAAGCAGGAACATGTCGATGCTCGTCTGGATGGAACCTATGTCTTCATGGCACTGTTGAAACAATCAAATCAAATCAAAACGGCCAGCTAGAAATCCTGGCCTCATCTGCAATGCATGACTTATCTGCTTCAATAACCCACATTAAAGACAATTATATCTACACGCGTAGTATATAAGACTGAACGTTATTCTCATCATCGCAGCCCAGGGGTACCTTTAATTACGTTCACACTTCATGGTGGTACTATGCAGCGAATCCCTAATAAAGCATCCCTATTGTGAGGGTATGCGTTATTCTATACCTATTCTATTCTACACATACAATACCATCCTAGAATGACTACGATTCATGCGTTCACAACACGTGTCGACGTGAATATATTCGTCCCCACAAGAGAGGAATTGGCAGTACTAGCCGAGCCCAAAGAGGGATGACCATAAGAAAAGGGATATCGATTAGAAGAGAGGTATCGATTAGAAGACGGATGTCGATTAGAAGACGGATACATAATTGCAAAACATCAATTCAAATTTGAAATATAATTTTACAACTGCATGGCCCCGAGTTTACGAAATATTTCTTAGTACGATTTCCTGCTGGATTCAAATAACATTTTGTATGGGGATAGGGCCAGTAAGTCTCATCTGGGTCACTTCGACGGTTGCTATGAATGACTTCTGAGGTCACAATGAAATGTCGTCAAATGTATAGCGCATTTAGGTGTTTAACCGGTTTATATCACCGGATATTAAATGAATCTCGGGCTATCTCGTGTCAACTTACATACCCTATTTGTGAACAATATCGAGTTTGAGATTGAAATCGTACTCAAAACATTTCGTAAACTCGGGACCTGATATAATAATTAATAATTGGAATCCAATATTCTACTACTGTTGACCGCTCTGATAACTGTGTGTGCCCAGTGTGCCCAGTGTGCCCAGTCGCTACAGATGTAGGTCCATTGCCACTTACTCTGTGAATAATTGCATCCAGATATACGAGGTGTGTATATTTAGCCGACAAGTTCTATATTAAGACGAGGGTCAGCTACCACTAGACATGACCACCTAAATCTGCTTCCGATGGTGTGAAGCTGTCTACGGTACGTGACGTACGCACTGCTACAAGCTGGGAAATACTGTATATTGTCCGATCGATAGCAATTCGTGATTGCCTAAATGAAACTATTCGCATCGCGGCGGGATATATCACGACACACATGTCGCAAATAAGGTCTTAAATAGCACGTGACTTCAAGATGACAGAGGTATACGCGAAAACATGAAGTGAGAGATCTAGAACACATAGGATATTTCTCTGGTGTTGATAGATCTGGACCATCTTCATGGCGTTGACTGTTCTTAATATTAATGCTACCGTTAATATGTAATTATATAAAGGAATGGCGATATGTATCATTTGGTTCAGGGAACCGGTGTTTGTAACAACATCAATACATAACATAATCATCATACTCCTGGCATATCCTCACTCATCCTCGAACAACAGGCTATTATGGACTGCACAAAACCTCCATGAAATATGTCCGTCATAAGTCTACATTCAATTCAATTGTATTTTAAAGGTCATTGGCCCATATACATATCATACATATACTATAGATGACGGGATACAATCGAGGGGCACGTTTTCAATGCATGTTTATTATTAAATGTTGTGTTTGTTTGGATGGTTGAACAGTTGTTGAATTGGAATCTTGATCAGCATTAAAGATTACTTCACTCACTATTTGTATTTGGTTATTTAAGTTAAAACACGTTCTGAAGAATGCTCATGACCATGCTCGTGAACTATCATACATCCAACTTCTGATATATTGGGCATTTGTTGTTGTCTGTGACTGTGACTGCGCGTAACATAGCGGTCCGCGACATTGCGACCACGTATTGGATTGTTTCCCTTGATGTAGGCGTTAATGAAGATAATGACATAACAATTGGTGGCTCTAGTAGAGCGTGTCTAGACGCATCGTTCCTTGGTTAATTCGTCACTTACTCATCTGAGAAGATCCATTGATCCTGCGAGTTGGTGCAGTTTCTCTAAGACAACCAAGTTTCCATCTCACCTAGACTTGACACAATACACATACTCTTGGACAACATACAGACATAATTCCAGCATTTATTGAACAACACTACGGTTCCTTGTTCAAACAGAGAAAGTTTTAATAGCTCTGGGTTTATGGAACAGGGTCATGATAGGAATCGAACCCGCGTATTTCTGATTGTAAATGCAATACTAGTACCCTACCTACATAGCAAAATTGACTGATTAACCCGACAGTATATATGGGGCAATTTATTTCACATGTCTACATATGCATAAGCACATGCGTTCGCGCACATGTGCATCCGTGTGCATCCACACACACACACACACACACACACACACACAGCATACACACATACACATACACACGCACGTACACACACACACACACACACACACACACACACACGAGCAGTATTACAGACGTACAGTATATATTTGTGAAACGCCAGCCCAATGGCCGAGTTGAATTTAAGAACGACGGCATCGATACCAGCACTATCTGGAAAGCGATATAATCAGGCCGGTTAGTCTAAGACCATTGGCTCCACTGGTTCAGCATCTCACGAAATCTAGTACCCTCTGATGCGCCAGAGATTACCAACAGATAGAATCAGACGTCCTCGAAGATAGACTCCGGCACTGTTCGATTTTTGTCAGTTGTACTTTTTATACATTATTGGTTATCTCGTCTTGCCATGAGCCTATAATACAGACATATCTGCCGGGGATACTGTGACGTGTGCTCCGTTGTATTGGTTGTATTCGTGTCTGTACATGTGTCTATCTGAAGGAAAGTGAAGAACACACTTCCTGGGCTATCTCCTTTTCATAGTTGATCGCTTTTAGACTATTTGCCGGTTTGCCAGGCTTTGGATTGTCTCCTGCTTGTAGCGTATTGCAATTCCGGGATCTCGCTAATCTGTATGGTCTCCCGTACTCGTCTGTCTGTCTGTCTGTGTGTATGTCTGTCCCGTACCGACTGTATGTAACATCATCTCTCCTTTGATGTTCATTCCGTCTGTCCGTCTGTGTCATGTCTGTCGATCTACTTCTCTACAAGGAAGTATATGATTATCATTTGTCTATAGTTCATTTACGCAACTCGGTCATACAGGCATACAAGGTTATTCATGTAAAGTATGCTGACCTGTTTCGGAATAACCTAACTGAATCCATTCGTACTTTGATCACTGCGTGCACAGCTTATCATAATTTATTTTAATTTTATAATTAATTATTTTATTTATTTTATTTTATTATTATTTTCTGAATTGGGGTTTAGAAGCGCTTTCAATATTATTTCACTTACATTTAAATAGCGCTTTGGTTTAATGTTAGACATGGAATAGTTGCCAGCTCTGAGAATGTCCTATAATATTCTGATGATTCATGACAAGCCTCAGCATTGGTAGGACCATGTCCGAAATACACGGAGCTGCGCACTGTTATATCTAGGACATACCAAGTGTATGGCTATGTAGCAACAGTTACCATTCTGACATCTCCATTATGGAATCATTCAATAAACCTTACTTAAAATGATCAACGACTCTGAATGTATTCAGCATACTTAACCATACATGGAGCTGCACACATGTAGCATACTATGGACAGAGAATCAGTTGCATTCACTCCCAGACCATTCTGTATTTGTCGTTAAATAATTAAACACACAATTTGGACACTAGTGAAGGGGAGTTTGTCTTGTCCTATGCACTTGACTCCTAGAAATAAAGAAAAACAGCTCAGTCCTGTGATCTGACGGTTGTTAAAAAATAAATATAATCAGTTATTGCCTTGTGAGAGTTGAAGAAACGTTAAAGCCGTACCGATCAATACTCCGGCAATAGCCGGGCATTTGCGAATCGTGCCCCGGCACACCGTGCGCTGCCTTCACAGGAAGTCGTGCAGCTGAAGCCTAGAAAGCAAGGCTAGTTGACCCTTAATGTTAGGCAAGCTTTCACTTCTAGAACAAAACTGGCTTCACTCATGAGAACTGGACCGTTGCGAGAAGCCTTGATGTTTAATCCTGTTCAAAGCTGGAGGCAACCGGAGATGTTCAAATAAGCTGTGTCTGTGCATAACGCAGCAGGGAGAAGGTTAAAACGAATGGACACATGTATCGTATCATGATATTCTCATACACACAATGTCAAAGAGACCGTAGCACGTTTGTAATGCCCAGCGAACGAGATATATTTACGAGATGGTTAGCTACGAGAGCGCTATTATATGGCGTCCTGACATCTTCATGGTAGCAGTATGACAGAATAAAAGTAGTGTTACATACAAGTATCATCATGGAAACACTGGCTACCTATCAATACAGTAGATTACGAGAGCGCTATGGCGTCTTGCTGCATAGAGAGTTTCAAGGAACGAAACTGGGAGTCGTGTATTTGGAAACAGCGGCGTGACGAGAATGGAGACGTACGACACGGAGAAGAGATGAAGCACGAGATAGGCAGGGTCGTGGGGCGATTGATGTGGCTTACATTAGAACGTACGGTGGGATTTAGACGGACAGGGCGTAAGGCGGAATCATAGGACTAGGCTGAAGTACGTCAGGATCTCAGCTGAAGAAGATTACACAGTGACACGCGGGAAACACTGAGATTTGCAGCTGGACGTCACGTGAGCTGTAGGTCACGTGCTTCTCTAGGACTTCCGGTGAACGCATCACTTCACAGGAGAATCCCAAAGCAAGAGTCAGTACGAATTAAATACAGATAATGGAACAGACACGCCCACACGCCCGCTATGTAACTGCTAAGAAACATGATTCAGTTAATTATGTTTACAACAGCATATGTTAAAATCGTCTTAGAAACATTTCAATTTGAATGTCCATCTGGTTCATTAATGTGAAATAGATTTTCATTTATTTACCACACATTCATGTTCTCGTCGTGTAATGCTGTATCCATATCATCATACTTAAATAGTGAAATTAATTAACTTAATAACAAATAGCGTATTCTGCTAGCCAACATGGAACTATCGAGAAGACATTTTTTTGTATGTATTTGAGAATGGAATGATTGTCATATCAACACTCAATAGTATACACGTCTTCCCATGGCAACAATGTGGTATCAGCGCAATGGTATGTGCATGCAACTGCATTGAATCACTGGGAGTGAGACGTTCCTTGTTCCAGTTGTACTTATATTCATGATGGCAACATAACATTACCAATGGAACACGATATACAAATGTCCCAATACCAACACCGTGACATCAATACAACATGTCTTGTTTTTTAATGTATAGTAGCACTGGTATATATTGACACATGGTTATCTTCACGGTAACAGTGTGGACATGATATGTACAAGTATCATCATGGTAACAATGGGTACATATCAATACAGTAGATTGCATTTGCATCAACACGGTAACAACGTAACATTGCCTCACAATAATGCCCATTCATCTTCATGATCATGCTGGCCATAATTTTGTTGAATGATCGGTACGTAATTAACACTATGCGATCTCCACCACATGTTATCCTGAAGACAAAAGTAATCGGTTTATATTCACCACAATGGCCGCTTCTGTGACACGTGGACCCTAATTGTGGCAAGGAACGTCGCTATTTCACTCCACTCCCATTATTAGACAGATATAATCAAACTGCTGACATTGTTGATAGACACTGAACGTGCCAGTAAGACGGTCGACACCGGTTCGATTATCACGGACCCCCAGTCACGAAGTACACCGGTCCTTCCTGCCCCTTACAACAACGTGCCCGGACCAAAGTTCTGGCGTTGGGTGTCAAGTATTCTTCATTAAGACTACAGCGGCGCTACTAGGGAATGTTTAGGGGAATTCCCAGACTCTAAGGAAATAGAAGGATTTCACTGATGATACAGTTGTCGGTTACGAGGGCTATTTTTTTCTTATTTCGCCGCGGACATAATTATGTTCTTGTCGTTGCTATAGGTTATAAACCTGTGTCTGGTTTCTGCCTATATATATCTCCAGGTTCTTTTCTGAACGGTAAGACCCATTTAGGATACAAGATAACCAAGCAAGTCTTATTTCTACAGGTCTTACTAAATTTATATATAGAACGAAATAGAAAAACAATTGTTTTTATTTTCCCGCAAAAATCGCATGATTTGACCTACAGACAAGAACAACTCTCCCACTCCCATGCTTCAGGTAGGTCACCTGATATAAAGCTGACTTCTTATTGGTCAAACTCGGCAACATCTCTCAACATTAATTGCATTGCATTTATTTCAGCAACATGTTGGGGTACATGTTGCCGAACCTTTTGCCCCGTCTACAACTATATCAACATTTGGGAAACATTTTGGACACACGATGTCGGATTACACATGTTGGTGAAATGTTGCCGAAATGTTGCCGAAATGTTGTCAAAATATTGATAGTGTAGACGGGCCTTTATCCTACACTTATAAACCACTAATATGTTGGGATTTGTCGTCACGCAAATACCCCAGTGTCGATATATATGTGACTTACTGGCCAATGATTTGTTGCAAATGGTAATTCCACTTTATTTGACAAGTACAACATCTAGCACTTCAAATAAATCTAGTATTATTCCCAAGAGTTCTAATTTCTTAATTTGTAAGGCTAACAGTTGAATGGCAGCTTAGTTCAGATGAACTGGCG
>JAVCKZ010064413.1:0-14839 GCA_034780755.1 Lepetodrilus elevatus
CAGGGTCATCAGCTTGAATCTTGCTGATTAGAGTACTATGATTGTAGTGAATAGTATGAGCTGTTGGGAGAGGGTGGCACTGCTCTGGCTACAGTGGTTTAAATCCTACTTGGCCGACAGATCGCATACAGTCCAAATTGGAAGTGATTATTCCGCTGCTACCGAGTTGAAGTGTGGAGTCCCACAGGGATCTGTACTGGGACCAGTGCTCTTTTCGTTGTACACAAAACCTCTTGGCTGTATCATCGAAAAGCACAAGTTATACGACATTTGTATTCCCAGCTCAACTCCACCTTCAAGCCATCCCCAGCAGCAGCCGCGTCAACCATTTCCGCAATCGCTGACTGCTGTGACGAAATTAAAACCTGGATGACGACAAATATCTTCAAGCTCAACAGCGATAAGACCGAAGCCATTCTCCTTGGACCTGCGGTCAGACGCAATATTTAACACCCAAATGGATTCCAACATAGTCGGTACACCAGCCATTCCACTTGCAAGCTCAGTCAAAAATCTCGGATTCATGCTTGACAGTGATCTGGCGATGATCAAACATATTAACAACATTTAAAATAGTTCCCTCCACATCCGGATTATTGGGAAAATTCGTAAATACTTGACCTGTGATGCTACGATCACGCTGTGCTCAAAGATCTCCACTGGCTGCCAATCCAGCAAAGAGATATCTACAAGAGCCTCTGCCTTGCGTACCAGTGTATTGCAGGCACATCTCCAGGATATCTCTGTGACCTTCTTCAGCTCTATTCACCAACAAGACCTCTTCGCTCAGCTCCAAAACTCCTCTTGAACATCCCTATACTACTGTGAAGTCCTGCCGCTATGGACTGAGATCCTTTTCCTACACCGCTGCCATGGAATGGAACAAGCTTCCCACAGAAGACACATCTCTTCCGCCAAGCCTATCCCTAGTGATGGTATTTGTCTGCGCTTCGAGCATGGAGTCCAGCTCATTATAAATGCAATAGTATTATTATTATTATTTTATTATATTTTTATTTTTATTTCTTTTAATTTTTTTTATTATTATTATTATTATTATATATACTGTACTGGTATATATATTATTATTATAGATATATATATTATTATTATATATATATATATTATTATTATTATATTCTACATATGATGTGGCTAACATGTATTTCGTGACCTTTATCCCATACAATTTAGCGTATCAATATTTTCAAACTACATAATATACTACCTACTATGATGTCTTCTATTTTTATATTTAGGAGTGTTTTGCTATTTTAATGTGACTACAGTTTTGCGTGGTGCACTTTATTTATCAGACATACAATGCTAGGTAGGGCACATTGTGCGAAACAGTGTATTCATACGCCATAGTAAATTGTCAGTCGTCTGAGTGGTTTCTACATTTGCGTACAAAATAGAATAAACTAAATTTGTGTCCATTAAGCAAGTAATTTACAGTACAACTCGCTACTTCTTGTCTGTAGATAATTTCACAATTACGGGTTAGATATGTTTGGAATTCAATGAGTTAGTTCACCAACTGACAGTCGTTTTAGTAGTCTCGATTTCTTTTATTTATATTTCTATATTTATATTTATACCTCCCTATAACAGATCTATAGTATGTGTACACTATTTTATGGTTTTGTACATATTTCAACATATGGGTCACAGGGCGTACACTACAATTATCCATGCGTACATCCATATACGTGTACACATGTCTGCATCGAATACCTATGAATGAATGAATGAAATGCAGACAGAAATAATGAATGGATAATATTTGCAGTAAACGTTGGACTGTACTAAATGCAAGGCCAAAAGAAGGTATACGTCGACTTGATCGGTTGTGAAATAAAAACGAAGGGACCAAATTAGTTTGTTTTAGATATATTTAAAAGTGTATTCAGATATGACCAACATAAAAGTAAGCATTCATTTTGTGGAATATGTACAATGTATATCATGACGTCAAATTATAGTGCTTTATATTTACCATAATAATTGCTTTCAGTAAGCAGAAAGTAAACTTACATTTTAATAATCCAAAACATCCATATTTCTTTATGTATACAATATTTACATTTTATACCATCCATTTTATGCCTAATAATTCGCAAAACGAATTTCACTAGACAAATAAATGTCTTCTTCTTCTTCCATACTTCTCTTGGAAATCATTGTTTTATGAATGTTATGTTAAAGCCTTATTTTGTTCAGAACAGGGTGCTATTAATTAATACTGTATTCACTTTCAACATTGATGAGAAGCACAACGATAATCGAGTGTTATATAGATCTATGTTATTAAATGTATTTTATTATTTTTAATCCGAGAGGTAAATTGTTAAGATTATATTGTCTGTAAGTCACAGATTAAATAAACATGTTGCTTGTTTGAAAACGTCCATGGCGGATCATTTTAATAACATGAATAAAGTTATTTCAACAAGATTGCACCTCAGAAGAGGTTGTTTTAAAAAACAAAACATTTAGAAAATTATCCCAGTGAAGAAAAACACTCAAAGTCACAGCCACGGTACCTAAAAACACGCAATTTAATTTAATAATTAATCCGCGGTTCCAAAGTAAAGTGTTTATTTCCAGATTACAGAGTGAGAGTACATCTTCAAATAACCACGAAACGCAAATAACCAATGCACGCCAATAATCGCTGTACTTCAATAACCCTTATACTTCAATAACCGCTGTGCAGCCCCAATCTCGCGACAACATCAGACTTGATTTCGTGATTAAACGTATTCTCCTAATGTATAATGGTACATATACACCAAACACGATCAAATAATCATTACGAAACAGTGGCACAAACTACAAAGCAAAGCCGTTTTCCAATATGACAAAATAACAAGCGTCATGTAGGTATCTTGTGCAAAGTGGGAGGAAAATCAATTTCACTCGCTACAGCCTGCTAAACGAGACGTAGAAAAAAGAATTGGAGTGTCAGTCCTCTTGAAACAAGTAGGCGTAGAAAGGATCAGATAGGAGCACAATCAATTGTGACATAATCAGAAAGAACTATTTTCACGGCTTTAGGTGCGGAGTTGGTGCTGCATTAACCGCGGTGCCTGGGCTTAATGTGACTACGGTTTGATTCGCTCTAAGTAGTGATGTTCTCCCTGATTGCCTAGTAATGATCCTGTGACATCTATCTCGCTTCAATACCTCATTAAGATCCACTGACACCTTTAATAGTCGCAGCATCTCCCACGGCGAAGCGATCTGCGCATGACGCAACTCGGGAACAAATCACTCCGCGGTTGCAGCGCGAGCAGCGCCAGAACACAATCACGGTGTTAGATCTCAAACAGGATGCAATACTCCCCGCGAGCAGCAACCCGCGATCGTGTCAGCCTGTGCGGCCAAGTCCAAATAAAGGCGTTATTTGACGAGATGAAAAAAGTCTTGCTATCACTTGTATTAAGCTATCAATAACAATACGGAACACTCTGCCTCTAACAATGACAGTGCGTGATTATCTGTCGAATTTTCCCCTTGATCGCAGTCTAATGGTGGTGCGGGATAGTTCTGTTAATGGCGTCGCTTCCGGTGACCATAACTAGTCTATCAGTGAAATGGGACGTGTAATCGAAATGTGATTAGCAACCTGCTGCGATGACTTTCAATTTGTGTTGACTGAAGCTGTGTAAGTGAGCTCAGGGGACCGTTCGACGACCCGGAGATTAAGGTCGATTTCAGAATTGTGAAAATAACCATTGAATTGTGAAACAATAACGTTGCAAACCGACATGTAAGCCTTGCAATACACGTGTTCCTGAGCTCCGGTCTTCTTTTGCTGCGATGCTTTTATCGTTTTGCGAAGTCAAATATTGTCACAATCATCGACGGTATTTGCGTGTACGGTTAGTTTAGATGAAATCTATTTTATTCAAGAATAAAAGGACAAATTACAAATTATTACAAATTAGTTGAAACAAATACAATTGTCATGGTAAGTTTTAATTGATATTAGTGGACATTCATGAATTGTTTTGTTGCGAGTAATTTTGGAATTAGTCAAATATTTCTAGGTTAAACATAATTACATTCACTTGGTTAATATCAATGAATAAAAATTCCTAATGGCAATTTCGTAAATATGTGTTACTTGTAAGTGGAAAGGAATGAATATCATCGATAGCCTAAACCTTTCTTTTAAAGAAATGGAGACCTATACAGAATTTCTGCGGAATACGCGACTAGAATAGCTATATCATCGCTAACCACAAACGAAGACACTTATTTATACCACACGGAAGAGGAATTTTGGGATAATTACACTCTTACTTGCACACGGATTCTCAACTCCCTGGAAGTGTCCACTGTGTGATGATCATGAAAAGTGTTGAAAAATTAGACTTGTGTTGTGTAAATCGCGATAATTTGAATACTAAAATAGGCTGAGCTCGAGGGAAGCTGCTATAGATTTTGCTACTTTGACCCATATTCCACATGGCGTATGTCGATAGTATTCTTAGTACATATGTACGGCTTAAATAAAATTAATGTGAAACTGACATTTGACCTCAATATTATTTGAATGAATGTCAGTATCGAGTTCCACAATAATTGTGTATGCATCCGTACGTGCGTAACACATTTTCTTTCTTTTTTTAAAAACAATATCTATTGGAAACACTTCCGGAATCCACGAACTTAATGGCTATCTCCCGTGTCACATTGTGATATAGCATATAGCATCATCCAGTTCGTGCAACGGCTCCCTCGGTCCAAACCTACAAAGAACGAACTCCAAACGTACCTAGGAAACCAGAAAGGAAACGCTTCAACGAGATACTTTATGTCTCCAAGCTCGCACTTACACATCATAATGAGAAGTCTCTTAGAAGAAGTGTATGGAAATGCTCAAGAACTCACAATCTAATGACGTAATGGCGAAGCACTTGGATTGAGTTTTGAAACAAAACATAGCGCTATTAACTCCGTCCTCGCGCTGGTTCTCCGAGTTCAACCAAGCCGAGAATACAGCGCGCGCTCACCCACGCGGTGAAAAGGACCAAATGTCTTCAGATGGGGTTTTGGATATTTCTAGCCTCTTGACTCGGGCTTCTAATAACCGTAATACCTCTCGAAAGGGAAACTCCACACTGCATGCAAAAACTGCTGTGGAGTGTTATTTATTCTAGACTAGGACTAGGACTAGGATCTCCAAACTTCACAGCCCACCATCGATCACACAGCGGAGTGTCGCTCTCGCGATATTGCCTCGCTAATTGCAAAATTACTATGAGCGCTCAGCAAAGGCAATATTTTCCGTGTAGATATTGTTCGAAGGCAGTTTCGTTTTCAGGCGAGCGTGTGCTCGATTAGTATATGCCTGTTAGTTGCTGTAATTGATAAACAGTCGGACAAGAACGTCGGGAGGAAATGAGCGGCATTTACGCTCCGATGATTTGCATAAGGCACTCTTCATCCTAATAAATTATCAATAATTTAGCACTCGATATTAAAGGAGGGTTTAGGCTACGGTCTTCGCTAATACGCGCTCGCAATGCAGAGACAAACAATAAACGCAAACCAAACTACTTGATTGCTTGCAGACATCCATTCCGTTTGACACCAGGAAACTTCACAAGCCGAATACAAAGCTCTTGGGAAATGTGCCTGTGTTTTATGATTCTCCGGCTTCATTTCGGAGCAAAACCAAATTTTGCCGGGGACAAAAAAACATTGTCTTGGTCTTTAGGGGTTGGTTTTTAGCGATGTAATTGGAAAACTGGGATGATAAAATGGAAATCCACGATCATTATGCCTGTACGATACACTCAATCAGTGGAAGAGTAGCTTCAATGGGGAAAGGTACTTCCGTAATATCCAGCCGACTGCATGCGCGGTGCAAAAATAAATCGCGTAATTAATTACCTATTTAGGAAACTAAGGACTATTTGAGGTTCTTCAAACGTAGAAGCATATTTCAGAGCAGGTTCGGAAATATTTCTTTTATTTTCCTGAGAAGTGTTTGATTAAACCGAAAACGTATTACCTTCGAGAATTAAGCGGACTATTCGTGAAATATTCGGAAAAGGTCGCAATAATGATATCACAGAGTGACATCAGATGTACTCATATAATGTCTTAATTTAGGCATTATTGGCGTTCTAATGAAATTACAGGTTCATTTTATCCTTGTCTAAAGCGAGGTGATTGCAAGCAGGTAATTTAAAAGCATATTTGTTAAGTTTACGTATGAAGTATTCAGGTCAAGTCATGTGCATGAAGTCATGCTGACTATATATAAGGCTGACAATGTTATAACTATGACGCATATTTATTCATTGTTTTATTTAATAGACGTGCCCAATTTAACGTAGGCTGGAGAATCTTGAACCGGTCTGAAGATGGTACCCTGAAGATACCGGTAGTTGTTTATATGTTATCAGCATTTAATTTAAGTTAATTTTGAAATAGAATATAGTACCAATTACTTAGCTAAAATGACAATTGGTGTAAAATAAAACTATTAAAATATTACTCAAAATACTAAAGTTTATCAACGATTTATTAATAAGCATAACATCTGGTGAGCCTTCAGGACTAGTTCGCTGATGAATACATAGCTTTATTTAATACATATATACAATACTATTATATACCTGTATAAAGTAGTATTTATAGCCTATGAAATAAGTATGTTCTATATTAATACGTGCATATTATATTAATTTATTACTTTAAGTTTTGGTGTTAATTATTTTTATTACATACGTATTTCTTGTACTACTAAATCCGAACTAATCTTCAATCAGAACTAACTAAATAAAACAATATCTAACCATTTTAATCTTGTAGAGAAATCAACAATAATTTAGCCTACCTGTATTCCAGTTAGTGGTAGTAGCATTTGTATACCATTCTAAGTAATACTTTCTACTTAGAAAATGTAATATGCCTATAACCGTATACCTATCTCTTTAAGACTTGAACTGGCAACCATTTGTGTATCTTTGTATATATAGGCGTACTTCATTGCATACTCGAGCTAACCGATATTAGGATCAATATAATCCAATCAATTTAACAGTTTAAAGAATGTCTAAAATGTATATTGACGAAAGAACCCGAGACTGTAGCATAACATGATATGAGATTTAGTGTGCTAGACTCGGGAAGTCAAATACAAATGGACTAATATCGAATGCGTCAAGCAAGTATAAAAACATTCAAACTATTTGTATATTAACATAACAAAATATGTTTTCGTTTTGTACTGCATTTTAGGGCGTTCATAAAGTTGAGACGCAATTTTTTCATGAAGAAATCCGCAAGCTGTTTAGGACATATGTGCATTGTTTGCTATAGGATCAATGCCTGTCTACTCAACTTGCAGCAGTATGACGGCAAACATCCTTGACATTGTCGTGAATTATATTCAATATACAATAACCCGTTTGAATGAGTCGGACGATTTACGAATAAGCAAAAGTTTCCTCTCACATTTTCATTCATTATTTGAGACGACGAGGAGGGGACGATACCCTGCGTATCTTTATCAAAGATGTATGAATCAATTGATATACGTGTAAAACCACCAGGAGAAGGGATTCACTGGAGTTGGTATGAATCCACACATACACAGAGAAGAACCTTTTCTTTCAAGGAAGCCAAGGAATTCTATACTTGCAGTTCTGTATGGAGGTTTTAGAGAACCCGCAATACGAAGACGGCGGAGAGGCGCTGATGTGTGAAGAGTCTTGGTCATGCAAGATATCCATAAAATTGTTGGATTTGAAGCCCAGCGAAGCGGATGATCTCCTTTCACGGCGATTCCGCTCGATTACAGCTGAATGAGCGAAAGTGTCTAACGTCACCAATAAAGTCTGTACACTGTACGAGTAACGGTAGAGGGAAAAGGGCCGTACCTCCACTCCTGCTTCCGGTGTCGCGGCCGTCATTCAATGGCGGAGGGGAAAAGGGAGGTCGAGTTCTTGACATTGTAGACTTAGTTTTACAAGCACAGGTGCAGAGGTAGAAATAATATTTTGGGAGAAACGAAAACAAATTTCCTTTTTTTTTCGGGTTGGGGGTAATTTCTGAATTAACAATCTAGAGATGGCGAGTCAGATTGTGTTTATCCGCGGGCGCTGAACGACCTGTGAAATGTAAATATTGACATGTTCGATTAAAATAATATTTCGATTTGTAGATGATAGATGTAAAAACGCGTTGTTCGTAGAACTGTCTCCCACGCCAACTCTTTGCTTATAAGGGAGGAAATACATACAATTTTCCCAAGTGAAATTTTATCTGAATGTCTACGTAGACCGTCAACAGGCGATAACGGTGAGATACAACGATATACCTTGAAGATTACGCCATATATTAAACCCATTCGGGTACATAACTGTATCTGCGATTCTTTGTAATGATGTAATTCAATGGATAAACTTTATGTTTGTAAGACTCAAATTATTGAAAGTAAAATTATTATTAGTTTATGATATTAAACAGAAGGCTATGCTCATCAAAACCTTTGGTAATGCATCAGTATGTAGGTACGTTATGATATACACGTAGTTCAACACCAGGCGTTAGAGACAACCATTATAGTACTATTATAGTTATCATCTAGGTCCTTTGAAATCCATACGTATTTAACGGTACGCAATGAAATAGATCGAAACCGGAAGTCAAGTGCAATTATTATTCCATAATATTAACCACAGTGTTTATTCGTCCAAGTCCTTTTCCAACATGTAAGTATGTAGCGGTACGCAAGTATATCGTTCAAAACCGGAAGTCATACGCATCACGGTAATTCAGACTATATCATTCACATCACTTGTTCGTTGCAACATGTTTTTCCCAATATGAAATCAATGCCGTCCCGTGTCGTGGAATTACTAGCTGTGTAGAACACGACAACGTCAATCTACACTGCATATGTTTATCTGCCTTCGTGCAAAGAAACGCTTCTCTCCTATTTGGCTAAGTGTTGCTTTCAGAGGTTCAATTGTCTCCGAGAGCCTTCACAAAAGCTCTCTAATGAATGCTCTGATTGATTCCGTGTAAGCTCACGATATCATTGACGTTTTCAGTGTCAAAATAAAGGTAATTTACTAAAGTTATCCACCAGCCTTTGTCAGTGTGAGGAGCCAGGCTATAGGACTCGCTTTGTCGGGTTACTTCGTATTTTTTTTGTCAGTGTGTGTTATCAACTTTCTGTCAAAACTCTGAAAGGTTCTAGTAAAGATGAAAGTGCACTTTTGTTAGGGATGACTGTTCAAACACGGAAGGGGAATAAAATGCATTTGTGTGCTCAAATACGATTTGCAAACTCAGAACACTCTCATGGAGGAATTGAAACCTTTTCAATGCGCGAAGATCTTCCATAAAACGATATGCAATTCATTGGCCTTTTCATGAAATAATAATAATTTGGTATGGACGTTCCTCGAGAACACAATCGCTACACGGAAGAAGAAAGTGTTTACATATCGATAAATGTAACTAGATGCACTTTTTTCTCAATGATACTCTTCATAAAGACCACAATACAATAAATCATTTCCACTACATGTTAAAATATCATGTGTCTTTATATACCTAGATGCAAAAGTCGATATCATCGTTTGGAAAGAGTATGAAAATTCAGTTGTCGTTCTCTGCTGACCGTAAAATACTTTTGATATAAAATATAGGTATATAATTGTCCATATTGATCAAAGAATTCATCTTGCAATGAAAATGTATCAGATAATTAATTGCACACATAACTGTATGCCTACCTTAGACCAAATTATTTCAACCTTCCAATTTCGACTATTTGTAATTCATGAAATTTGTAACTATATCCAAATATTAGTTCTAGAAATACTCTTCCGACTGTGCGTGTATAGTATATATTGATCTATTTGTTCCCGCTTTCCCTAACAATCGAAATCTGTTTTATTCAAATGAAGCTATAAATTCAACGTGTCAATTACATATAGCAAACATTAGTCGACCGATAGCAAACATTAGTCGACAGATGATTATCAATATTCGTCGACGCTAACTCGATCTCCGCTCGCACTTGCACCATTCCGTGTTTTACATGACACCAGCTTTCGCATGCATGATTGTGATTCTCATTTGGTTTTGTCAAACAACGCTCGGCGCATGTTTTCTATTTGATAAATGATTTGAACTGCGAGTACACGAGACCCCGGGGAACATGGACGTGGAAGCGATCTAGAAGCTCGTGGATACGTCTTCATTAGAAGTGGTCATTGTCCGCACACTAATGGGTCGCGCGATTAAAAGAGTCTTTCAGAGAACGGAGAGCTATCAACACTGCTCATTACCGGCCAATAGTCGAGTCACACAACTACTCTACATGTGTTTGCGCTTCATACAATTGTCGTTTGGCTGTACTAATGTTCTGTCGTGCTATTGTTGACACCGACAACTAAGCACGTGTTAACGAAGGGCTGTATGTATATACGTTCCAAAGAGCACGGAGCAGAACTGGAGTCGTCTCGGCAAAGCGAAACGACGGACTGGTTTCTGTCTGTATGAAAGAAGAGAAGGCGAATCAATGTCGTCTGCCATGGTGTTTGTCGTCTGCTGTGTACCGGCAGAAGGGAAGATGACACGCGCACACAGGTAAAATTGAAGCGCACACACCGTACAATGGACGAAATGCAATTATGACGGACAATCGGTGGGTGAAATTAGGTCCGTGAATTACGGATCACGGAGATAGTGGGAACTACGGGATTCAATTTCTGTTTGACCAGGGATGGACTCGACGGATTATATTTGACGTCTTCGGCCTGATCGGTCAACGGGGACTGACCATTCACTCGCGAGGTTCATTAGCTTAATATTGACGCGTATTGTCTAACAGCTTCAGTAGGGTCTAACCTTTAACTTCCACGGGTCAACCCAAAGAGAAATACCTTTAATTTATTTCGGAATACCTGGCAGGTGGCTGGAGAGTTAAGTCATTGGCTTTGGTGCCGTTCTTGCTGAATTTCTGCACATATTTTTGAGCGGCAATACATTTTGAAAACGATATGGACAACGTAGGTGAATTTAGGGACCGCAATTATGGCTTTACATTTTTGTTCAGAAGTAATTTTGTCTCGCAGTAGTCATAGATAATACGTTAATCTAGCTAGAATAGGAACTCTTCTTTATAAGATATAACACTTAAATAAATATCAATGAATATACGTTTATATAATATATTTTGGTATAAGGTTTACGATGAAATAAGCTAAAACATCATGCAATGCAATCAATTAGAACTTCCTCAATTTAAATTCGAAATAAAGATTGGCTGAGGTAAATAAACATTCAGTGCAACATTATTTTATTGGAACACCAATGTCGGTGAGCTTCCCCATCCCTCTATTTAAAAAGACTATTATTAGACCGACCAAAATACTGTTTAAAATTGCGTAAAACTAATTTACACCATTCAAATCGTTTTGAATTGAAAAGCAGGTTCAGCACAACTGTAGCCACTCTCTGGTTACGACCCGGAATGTGTGCAATCGACGCTTTTGATTAAGTTATTACGATAGTGTACTCGAAACACACCAAAGATAAATATGGCGAAAGCGAACTGAATTGTGGATCCGCTAGTCCCGAGGCGTTTTGCTAATGAAGTGAGACGAGCTCTTCTGTAACTGATAAAACACGTTCACAGGGCAGTCTCCAGCGTGTTATTCCCTCAATAATTAAACAATTTTCTGATCTGGAAATCAAAGAGCGACGGCCAGTGCACTATAATGGTTTGTTAGGTCGCGCAGCGGGACTAGTTTGTGTGAGGGACGCTTGGCGTTAACGCGGAAAGGGCGAGGGGACAACGATCCCCCAATAAACTGCGGGAGAGGTCCCTCCGCGATCAGGATTAGATTTGGATGGGCCAATAAAGTGATTTATCAGACAAATGCCATGACAACTTGATAGTGAGCGCGACAGATTGAGACCCGCGGAGTGAGGAGAGGCCACGTTATCTTATCTCGATTACCTCCCCTGTTCGTCCACATCCTGTCACCAGAGGTCAGAGTCACGACAAAGAAAGGTCTGGACGTATGTTAAGATATGTCTATGGTAATAAATCGGGATTATTATACAATATATGATTAATTCAATGGACAATATCCATTTAAGAAATCATATTCAAACATCAAGCTTTCGATTTATGATCATAACGAAAGCAGATTTTAAATATAATTATATTATTCAAACATCAGTTTCCATTTATGATCATAATGAAAGCCGATTTTAAATATTATTAGATTGTGGATTTGACTAATTCCACCCTCTACATCGGTGTAACATAGAGACAATAATAAAATTTAAACAGACAGTTTTATTGCCACAGAGATCTGCTGAGAACGATGAGTATAACATACTTCTTCATGAAACTGCTGTGCAGTTGGCTAGATTGCAATATAATGACATCAATATCGTTCAAATGCACCACGTTTCATGCCATATCAAATTATGAATTCAAATCAATGAGCACACACACACACTTCACATTCACACATATGTCCTGAATAATCAAAGATTACTTCTAAAATGTGCGAAAGTTAAGCAAGACTCGCAAATGTCACCATGCAGAAATATGTCCGGACATAAATATTACTCCAGATCTGATGATAGTCACGGACATTTCAGGATAAGTCACGTACATTTCAGGATAGTCACGGACATTTCAGGATAGTCACGGATATTTCAGGATAAGTCACGGACATTTCTGGATAAGTCACGGACATTTCAGGATAAGTCACGGACATTTCTGGATAGTCACGGACTTTCAGGATAGTTACGGACATGTCACGGACAGTTCTGGATAGTCACGGACATTTCAGGATAGTCACGGACATGTCACGGACATTTCAGGATAAGT
This sequence comes from Lepetodrilus elevatus, assembly GCA_034780755.1. NCBI lineage: Eukaryota > Metazoa > Mollusca > Gastropoda > Lepetellida > Lepetodrilidae > Lepetodrilus > Lepetodrilus elevatus. Next base: position 12,893 of record JAVCKZ010064413.1, read on the forward strand.
CACGGACATTTCAGTTCAGGATGAGTCACGGACATTTCAGGATAAGTCACGGACATTTTAGGAACACGGTGTGAGGTTTGTACAAGAACAGAGTTTCCCTGTCCAGCTGGAACTATCAAATAGTCAACGTTGTCCACCATCTTGCTGGAACCAACAGAATCATCGTGTTTCACGATACTGGTGGGTCTACCAATGCCAACGGCTGTGGACGCTGCAGTTTACGAACATCACCCGGATACTGAGCACTTTTGAGTCTAGTCCGGGTTTGAATCCGGACTCGGAGTTCTCGACATTAATAAGGCACGAGTGTGACGTAAGGTGTGTCACCACCATCGAGTCTGTGGCTGCATCAGCGGGTGACTATACCCCGGCAACACGTTCATGTTGCTGACGTTAGGGACGTTCAGGTTCATGGAATTCATAGAGTTCATGGAGTTCATGCTCGTGTAGGCACAGCTCATGTTCATGTTCATGCCCGAGTTCGTGAGTGAGTTGCCACCTGGGTTCATGGACTGATAAGAGTTCAGTGAATGGTTCATGGCCAGCGCGTTGGCGTGACTCAGACCTCCGTTCAGAGACATGCTCATCCCGTTGAAGTTGTGTTGCATGTGATCCTGAGACTTGACTAGGGGCGGATTAACACTTGTTCTCTGACACGGGATGCCGTCTTTGACGAGGACTGGGACGGCAACACGACGTGGGGAAGGGAGAGGGTTAAGCTCGCTCAGACCTTTCTCCTGGCGCGCACGCTTCAGTTTGTAGCGGTGGTTCTGAAACCATATTTTCACCTGGGTTGGAGACAGTCTGATTATGCTAGCTAGATGTTCCCTCTCCGGCGCGGACAGGTACCGCTGTTGTCTGAACCTCCGCTCCAACTCGTATGTCTGAGCCTTAGAAAACAACACTCTCCTCTTCCGTTTCTTAGGAGCGTCACCACTTCCGGGTTGACCGGAACTGGAGTCATCACCGTCCTTGCCCTTCTCGTCCTCGCTGTCTGTCTCATCCGGTTCCTGTTTCAGCGAATCTGCGCTCTTCCCAGGTGAGCTGAGATGGCTGTCGCTGTCATGGGCAGACAAGTCGCCGTTGGAATTCGCAACGTTGTTAGCGGCCAAGGACCCCATGCCTGGAACAAATAATACACACGTATATAGCAGATAATCCACGTTCTTTGAGGGTTGATTTACTTTTAATATTCTTTGTTCTAGGGCGGGGACACGGTGAAGTGGACCACTCGAGACTGTCCTGGCTAGCACAACAACTGGAGGTCTAACACAACAACGCGGTGTGCACTCACGAAATAAATTACACGTTGTAGAGAACAAGATGTCGGCCATCGGGTGCGAAGAATAAATTCGAGTTTTCGACATGCATTATATTAGACCAACGCGTTTATTGTTTCTCTATGCGATCGATAAACTATTTGTCGCACCTGTTTATGAAATGTCAAACACATTTGAGTCTATAAATCTTTCAACGTTTAATACATGTGGGTAGTATTAAATGTGACTGTTGACACCAACGGACACTTTCATACGAGTATTTGCACGTAACATATTCTGATTCTCCTGTAATGCCAAGTGAATGTTATAGTATATAACACGTATGTTACACTCCATACTGTATAATATAGGTAGATATCATTCAAGAAAATCGATACAATGCGCTTTCGATGTCGCCAAAGGTAGGTTTAACGCATTACTGAACTGAAGCGGAAATCTACTGTAATGTGTCCATGTGAAATTACCATTTGAAAGACAAGTAGGGATTGAAAGAGAGAAAACATGTGAGAGAGGGGTTAAGGACTAGGAACAAAGATATGAGATAGTAAGAGAGAATGGTGTGTGTGTGTGTGTGTGTGTGTGTGTGTGTATATGTGTGTGTGTGTGTGTGTGTGTGTGTGTGTGTATGTGTGTGTGTGTGTGTGTGTGTGTGTGTGTGTGTGTGTGT
>JAVCKZ010064424.1:0-14834 GCA_034780755.1 Lepetodrilus elevatus
CAATTTGTCATTGACTCTCCAAAATACATGAATGACCCCCACTAAAACATATTGGGGGTCATGATGACTCCCAAAATGTACTGGCTAGGGCAATCCCTGCTACATTGATAGAATTAAAGTTTTACATTGCGGCATCTACAATGCACTAACTTATTGCACAATGACCGCCAAAGTCTACAAACAGAAGATGAAGACATGACGATCGAGTTGCTTTTGTAATCACTACACTAGATAGAGTAGAACCAATAGTTCAGTTTCTAGTTTTACTCACTGGAAAAGTGCGTCTTGTCCTCCCGAGGAGACGAACTTCTGCAGCATCAGATGGTACGGCTGCTTCTTCTCGTCAAACAGCATCGGCGACGTGAAGCCGACGGAGCACACAAGGAATGTTAACCTGAAAACCAAGCAGTTCCATGAAGACAGCTTCTATGTAGTCAACTGCTAAGTCAGGAAGGGGTCACATCACAATTTACCATAAAGTTTAATTTCGACAAAGCTATAGTAATGTTGCAGTTAATGCAATGCTAATGTTTCAGACAACGCAAATACTAATGTTGCGGACAACGCAATTATTTATGTTGCTGACATACCTGAGTTTTGGCACCGGTGCATAAGGAGGCGGGTTCCAGGACAGACCATTAGCCAGCAGCTTGGTAAGAGCCTTAGCGACAGCTTGTGCGGCAGGGGTAGGAGTAGTCGGGGTGGGCGTGGCATGATGACTCCGCCTCTGTCTCACCGGCGTACCCACGCACAGCTTCACCAGAAGTCCGAACAGCTCGGCCAGCGCGCGGCCAAGACGGGACGACACCGACAGCAACGGTTTCAGCTGCTTGATCTGGGCTTGAAGCGTCGGCGACAGTTTCGACCTCTTTCCGTCCTTGTCGGAAATGGAAACGGTGTCCGATCCCACCTCCATGGGCGTGTCCGGAGTCTCTGACGTCGTGAGCGACTCCATGGCGGCGCTGACTCCATTGCTGCCGGTCTCGCCGACGCTCCTGGTCAGCGTCTCCTCGCTGTCCTTCTGGTCCTTGTCGGGCTTCTGGTCCTTGGGCAGGATCTTGTCCATGTCCTCCTTGCCGAACTGGCAGCCGGCCGGCAGGATGTCCTCGCTGCACAGCGCCAGCAGCACCGTGCTCTCCCACACCAGCGACGTGTACAGCCGACTCAGACCCTTCAGCACCTGCAGACCCAGCTCAGACCCCCAGTGGTTCACAGAGATAGTGCGAATGTCGATCTGTCAACACAGAGAAAACAACAGTGAAACAGGCAACAAAATAGAAGCTTCTAAAGGTAATTTACAAACACTTGCAAAATTGAATGACACATGATATAATGTACTCAAAAACAATTATTTACGACTATGATTATTATTATTACAACAATTATTATACAAAAGTAGTTAACCTTCTCCCTGCTGAATAAAATCAAAGAGTTCTATTTCTGCATGTGATCGGGTAAGTTAACTCGCCTTCAGCAGGGAGAGGGTTAAAATAACACTGACAGTCTGTTCATCATACAAGATATCATATTAGTAAATGTTTTACTATTTCTAATCGTCCTGCCAATGCTCGCTATTCTCTCACCTGTCCCATCCTGCAGACATGCACAAACATCATGATGTAGGCGTGTGCAGCGGACAGCGCGTGCAGGAGGGGCGTGGCCTGGGGGGACAGGGTGGCGTCCTGGATGTTGGTTACGCTGGCCAGCTCCCGCAGCAGCACCGAGCCTCCGGGCGGCTCCAGCGGCTTGTGCAGCGGCTCCAACTTCTGCAGGACCTCGTTGAGGTGCAGCAGGCCCTGCTTCAACACCTGAGGCTCTCGAGACAGGCTCTGAAACATCACAGCTCAGGTGTTCAAGGGGCAGAATAAACACAACATAAATTACAAATACAATCTAATGCAAGACTCGCACTTAACTGGTCATTTCATGAATATGTCGGAAGCTCAACAGGCAAAAATGGAGCGAGTGAATTATTGTTTTAGGTCATAGCGGGAATAGAAAAATTAGATAAAGATGGCTATTTGAACACTCGTTTTTTTTAAATTGAATTAACATTTTACATCCCAGTGGAGTATTTCAGACACAGGTGACAACATTGTACTCATTATTATGAATTATCCAAGTGCGATTGGACTGCATGTATACTATTGCCGTGCTTACCAGGATAGCCTTGCACACACTGGCCACAGCCTGGCAAGCCGGGGAGGCCGGGAAGTCGATGGGCAGGTTAGGAAGTCCCAGGATTCCCATCAGAGGTAGCAGTCCTTTCTGTGTGACAAACTCGCGGCAGTGGTCGTCCGTGGAGTTGTTGCTCAGTATGGCCTCCACAAACTTCATCTGAAACAGAAATATCCGTTCTGCAGCTACCAACAACATTACAAGCTTGTAGTATTTCTTTACTAATGTTTATTTATTTATTTATTTATGTTCATAAATACAAACTAAGGAATACAGGAAACATGAAAATGTCCTTACGACATTGAGAACGTAGTCCATGAGTGGGATGGCCTGTCTATCTGGAGAAGTGGATTGACTCCTGAAAGCAAACAAATCATGTACAGTATGATTTAATGACATCATTACTACTGAAGTCTTTAAAAACTTGCATTTCAAGAAAATTATTTTCAAGCAAAACTTTCAGTTGGCACTGATAAATCACTTTCAAGATTATCCTTTCAGCAAAAATTGTCAAAATATCATTTACTAGCTACTCTGCAAATTTTGTGATTACCCCGTATCTACAAATACAAGCCCCAGAGGCCTGTTCAGGAGGGCGAGTTTACGCGCGACGTCCCATATGAAGTATGAACGTTTCCAAGGAGAGTTCACTGGTGAACTCGCCCTCTGAACAAGCCCCAGACTACTGTAATGACTAACTGTGCGGTGTCCTGTGTCGGGGAGAGGGTCGTCTTGGTAGCCGCGCTGGGATTGGCTGTGCTGGGCAGCTCCTCCTCCTCCTCGTCCTCGTCAGATGACCCGGCGTCGGCGGGCTGCGGAGACCTGATGGACAGCGCCATATTCTGCTCCACCTTGGGCTGCTGCTTCTGACAGATGTACTTAGTGTCCCGGCCCATGGCACACACCTCCTCCAGCAGCTGAAAGTACAGCGCCGTCCTCAGTGATACTCCCAGGTGTTCCTCAATTACCAGTTGTACTTTACAGGTGGTCAATGAATTATTTAAATAAATCCAAATTCACACTATTGACAAGCAACTCAATTCAGCATCTCGTCAGTGTGATACATAACAAAATAAAATAAAATAGATATTTACTTTTCACTTCTCAGTCCAGCATGACAGAAAAATGCATTGAAAAATGCTAATATAGAATTCCACGATTTAGATAAACAGTATTTACCTTTATGATTGCCTTGGTAGCATCAGTACGTAGAGAGGGTTGGTGCCTCATCAATTCATCCATGGCATTGCCCAGGTTACTGGCAGTGTCCCCTGCAGAACAATACAACTTTCATAATACCAACCAGAATTGTACACCTAGAAACTGCTCACAACTCAAATGCATCAAATAACCAACTAAACCGTTGAAAGAAATTATTTATTCTGGTGATTATTCTTCTATGTGTTGCACGTGTGCTACAAAGGTGACATTACATGCTAAAAAGCTTTGCAAAATGTGCTTTGCATACCAACAGTTAATTGACATCCAATGTAAACAAAACAAACCAGGAACACAGCAGATTTATCGATAAATTATCATTAAAAAATGTAATCACTCTTCATAGTGTATTCCACTATTTGTATATTCCATTGAAGCCCCTTTAGAAGTCCTTTCACTCTGGTGATGATTGATGCTGATTTAATAACCAATGCCGTGATAAAAGTGATAATTACCAAAAGGGTCAGAACTTCGTCTTCGTCTCATGGCTGGGAGATAGTCTGGAGAAAGCAGCACCTTGAAGAGTCGGTCGAACGGTCGACACTCCACGAACGCCTCCAGACCCCGGGTGTTCAGACACAGGGCACTGAACACATTGGGCAACGATGCCAACACCTCTCTGGTTGCAGGAACCTGTAGAAGTAAACATGTGTAGCAACTTGGAACACGGACATTGTATAGACTAGGTGCAAGCCTCGCGGATACATGAAACTGGCACACTCGCGCCACCACTGACAGAGGATTTTGTTATTCATATCAGAAACATCTGGTAATTATTACTGTTGCAGGAAAAGTTAATAGCGACAACCACAAGGCATATCCCCAATTATCAATCGCTACAGTTACTATAGCATTGTTGAAGATCAGTCTGAACCATATGGGTCCAAACTGAAGATACACAATGCAAATACTTGTTACCGCCCTCTTCCAGTCTCGTTGCCATGTAATGGTTTCTTTTGTTCCAAGAGGAGGTGAATACCCTGATAAACCTACACTATTTTGGAGAAAGTGTAGGTATAAAAAATAAACTACAATTTTCTTAGTGCAGTACTCGACCATAAGAAGGGCACGAGACAGTTTTCCCACACTGTCCTCAAGTAGTCAATATTCTAACAGTTTTGACCCCACGACCAAAACTGTAGGGATATTGACCAATACACCTATAGATAAACCAGACAAGCACAATTATGAATCTTACATCTTTGATGAGAAGGGCATTTAGGACCACATTGGTCAGGCCATTGTCTTGTAGTGAAGACAGGAGGGAGGGTTCTTGAAAGACGTAAACAGTCACCACATCCGTGGCTGAAACACGAGAAGAAGAAAATGTTAAAACACCCTATTCACTGTATGGTCCTGCAAATGAATGAATCTGAAGGCATGAATTGAATAGTGTTGGTTTAGAGAGAATAAAGTAACTGTAAAGATCCACTTACCCAACAGAAACAATGATGGCCCATAGTATTCTGCGTTGCTGATAATATGCTTCAGAGATTTGGGTAGAGATCCATCCATCACTGCAAATCGTAAAAATAATTGTAAAATGTTAATTACTTAAAATGAATTAATTAATGTTTAACGTCGTGGCGGGAATATCTCACCCATAACACTGTAATAAGTTTTGTGTTAAATACATTGTTAAAATCCCTTTCTCACATCACTTACAATGTCGTATACTTTCTGCAAAAGCTGTATCTGGTATGGCCTTTTTCAGGAAGTTCAACATGGACTTCAGAAGAGCAGCCCTCTGCGGGAAACACTGGACGCCTGCAAATAAACAATTCACAATTTTGTCAGATAATACAACTAACCTTTTTGAACGAGACAATCATAGATGCCCTACAGACTATAATCAACCTAGCATGGATCAAAGTTAACAAAGCCATCAAATCACATACATAGATCTGCAACTGGTACAAGCGATATTCAGCTCACCTGGCTTGGGCTGGTCCAACTCAGTGGACGTAGACCCAGCTTTCCCGTCCTCCTCCCCGTCCCCGTCCCCCTCCCCAGTGTCCTCCTCCACGGGTGGCGGGGCAGGGGGCGGGGCGGTTGTGGATGACGTGGAGGCGTCGCAATCGTCCAGGCAGTCGCTGCACTGGGTCAGGTCGGTGTCCATGGGTGCGGCCGGGGACTCGGGCATGGAGTCGATGCTGGACTCGCGCCGCGTGGGCCGGATCACAAACGGCTGTTCTCTCCGACAGATGCTGACTTCATGCTGCAGAAAGGTACATACAGCCGTTAGTCAGTGATTCAAGAAGGATAAATCAATTAATCTTTGCATTTAAAAAAGTTCCGCCTCAGTAAATTTTGAGTAGAGCCAGCATTTAACAAGAAGCTAAACACGTACGACTGGTCATGGTAAACCGATCTGAACAACTTTAAAGCCTAATTGTCGAGTGAAGTCTGTTTACCTCTAGCCTGTTGATGAAGGCTTGTAGTCCACAGTGAGCTTGGAAGGCAACCATGTCCAGGTTAGTAATCAGATCTATCACACGCACAGCACGGGTTACGAACTGAAACACAGATGTGAACATGACAATTTTACTAATGAAAGCAACATACATTTACACACATCACATGCAAATCTCAAAAACAGTCATTTGTTTAGTTTGTGAAAATGACATACCACAAACATCATGATGAACATCACATAATACCTAAAGGATTGGCGATTAAGCATACCATTTTCCACGTACAGTATTTCAGTGAACCTCATGACAAGTATTTGTGGCAATAATACTGATGGATCATGACTGTTGAATGTATAAGTATTTGTGGCAATAATAAGGATGGGGAGTAATTGTTTATCTGCAGTACTAATATAATACTATGGTACTAATACATCAAGATGATGGACAGAATGTCGTCTCGGAACCATCACAACCACTCTCCAACTGCTGGGTGGTAAGCGTCATGAAAGGATGTGCTAACCGTGATCATTGTACAAAATATTTTCACTTGTAGGCGCAGGGAAGAGCAATGTCAAGGAGGAGAATATTGAGAAAAATAATACCCACACTTACTGTAATGTGCTCTTGGCCCTCTCCATACCAGTTGATCACCTTCAACAGAGCTTCCATCATCCCACAGGAAACCAGTGCCTCAACACCTGGTCAGAACAGTCTCAGTTAAAACATAATCACTACCACAGCATCGTTTCTCGGAGCTCTCGTATCTACTACAAGACCATAAGCACTCTCGTAGTGATCTGGCCCTTACGAAAACACTATGGTCTCATAGTGGATAACAGAGCTTGTGTAACAATACCCTGCATTCCAAATGAAACCAGTGCCTCAACACCTGGTCAGAATAGTCTCAGTTAAAACATAATCACTACCACGGCATCATTTCTCGGAGCTCTCGTATCTACTACAAGAACATAAGCACTCTCGTAGTGATCTCGAGGCGATCTGGCACTTACGAAAACACTATGGTCTCATAGTGGATAACAGAGCTTCGTGTAACAATACCCTGCATTCCATAGGAAACCAGTGCCTTAACAACTGGTCAAAACAGTCTAACTAGCATTCAATCAAGCTAGTTCTATTCATAAAATCATTTCCAAATGAGAGGCTGCTGTGAAAGAAATTGCTTTCTTCATGCATATGGCTCGTGCAATAAATCCATATACAGGTTGCATAACACATACACCTCATGACAACTTGTATTATTTTGTCTGAATGTCTGAGCATGATAGTGCCACCAAAAGTACTTACCATTCTCGTAGCTGGCCAGATGGTAGAGGAACGAGAACAGAGCAGTCGCATACTGTTGTGGGAACGGATTCAGTTCAGCATCTGCAACAATACAATGTCATATTAGAACAACAATACAATGTCATATTAGAACAACAATACAAAATATGACAACAATACAATGTCATATTAGAACAAACCTGATGGCCTCCATCATGGTTACAGCGAGTGATTGTTTTACATTTCAGCAGGAATTGTTCACCCAGAAACTCTTAAAGAAACAATGTGTTGTAGCAGCTTCACACAAGACGAGGTACAAAACCTCTTCTCAAATGAAAGTTGATTCATTTTATTCTAGCATTGGTGAACGATCAATCTGGAACATATTGTCTCAGATTGAAGATACGCAATGCAAAACATGAATTGTTGCTGCTTCAAAACTACACGAAATATTACAGTATGTTTCTGTGTCTAGCAACATAGGTATTTAATTTCTAAAACTATAAGACACCTACAGCATCTTGCAGCCTAGGAAACAACCTCCCTGATAAAATAACACAATTATAGTCTCTGCTTGTAGTAACGGAAAGTCATACTGGCATTTAAAAATAACACAAACTCAGGATATTTCAAGCTGCACTTAGTCGAGATATCTCATTCTTTAATTTATTTTCATAAAGAAACAAAATCTCAGTCAACAAGATTAGAATGTGAGTTATGTTTTGTTGTACAGATTTTCATTGTGTAAATGTCATAAAGACGTTTCTCATTAAATATTCAAACACCCACCTGCACAAACTTTATGAATATTAAAAAACTTAAATTGATTTTTTTGATTGAATTAATGTTTAACGTCGTGGCGGGAATATCTCACCCATAGGCGACGACAAAAAAAATAAAATTAAAAGGCTTAGGGCGGTTTAAATTAGAACTAATGTGTTCATGTTGAAGGTATTCCACACAGGACCAAGGCTAAAGCCTCAAACCAACCATGAAATAGCCTTCGTTTCTCTAGCATTGATAAACGAACAATCCGAGTCATATCGTCTCAGATTGAAGATACACAACGCAGCAGCAAATAAGAAATTACGAGAACTATAATGTCCAATTCAATCATGTTGACATTTGGCCGATATACCCGGGGACATGGACATTTTGAGGTTTCAGGTTGATTTTCTTAGTGGAAATTCCTATGGACATTCATTTCCACCCATCAATGAAGTTAGAAACTAATTTAGCAGTATGTATATTTTTGGAAACAGTAAAAGCCAGCAAATTTGCCATTATCTTCTATATTATTCAGCTTAGAATAGTTACAATTCAGAACTTGCAAAATATCTACACAAGCAAATGATCAGGGATTTCTATCCATTTGAGCACTTCTTTTTTATATTTTACAGTATTTAACCCATATATTTGGTTGGAACAGGAATTTCAAATTAACTCCCTCCAGCCCTCTCCATGTCAAGCTGTCAAACAACATAGATATGTTCAACTTATATTCAGACAATATTATGAACATTACGGTAATCACATTGTAGCACCTTGAGCTTGCATCAGTGCAAGGATGTTTCTACTGCGCAATACAAATCTTCACTATTATTATTATTATTAAAATTATGAGTGTACTTGGACAACTGACAAATTAATTAGGTTTTCGTACAAAGTGAGCTAAAAATATTTAATGTTCCACCTGAACGATATGCATTGTGCAAACGTACAATGATGTTAGGTCCAGGTGAGAAAAATTATATAGCATTGGCAAACGATCAGTCTGTACCATAAAAATGTCAGACCGCAGACACACAATGCAAATATTATATTAGTAACATTTCGTACTTACAGTAATTACTTTACCCTCATGCATAAGCTAACTTGTTACCAATAGAACCTATTTTATTAGCGTCCATAGTTGGAATGCTTCAGAAATCATTATCATTTATTATAATCAGATGAACAGATAAAGCCAAGCTTACTGGTATTCATTTCCACCCATCAATGCAGTTAGAAACTAACTTAGCAGTATGTCATACATTTTTGGAAACAATAAAAGCCAGCAAGTTCGCTATTATCTTCTATATTATTCAGCTTGGAATAGTTACAATTCAGAACTTGCAAAATATCTACAAAAGCAAATGATCAGGGATTTCTATCCATTTGAGCACTTATTTTTTATATTTTACAGTATTTAACCCATATCTTTGGTTGGAACAGGAATTTCAAATAACTCACTCCCTCCCTCACCATGTCAAGCTGTCAAACAACATAGATATGTTCAAATCAAGACTTGAGACATACTTATTCAGAAAATAGTACGAGCTTTAATCACATTGTAGCACCTTGAGCTTATATTAGTGCAAGGATACGTTCCTACTGCGCAATACAATCTATTATTATTATTATTACTTGGACAACTGACAAACTAATTAGGTTTTCGCACAAAGTGAGCTAAAAATATTTAATGTTCCACTTGAACGATATGCATTGTGCAAACATGTACAATCATGTTAGGTCCAGGTGAGAAAAAATATATAGCATTGGCAAACGATCAGTCTGTACCATAAAAATGTCAGACCGCAGACACACAATGCAAATATTGTATTAGTAACATTTCGTACTTACAGTAATTACTTTACCCTCGTGTATAAGCTAACTTGTTACCAATAGAACCTATTTCATTAGCATCCATACCAGTGCCTTAGCAGTGTTCTTAACTGAACAGTCACTTTGCAAATCATTATCATTTATTATGATCAGATAAAGCCAAGCTTACCGATCATATGCTGAATGCATGTTCGCACCAAGACCGGGAGGAATCCGTGATAGGAGGAAGCACCGGTGGCATCTATAATACTGTTCAACCTGAAATCACAGAACACAGTACATGCATGACAGTGATGGAATTATTGTTTTATGTCATAGCGGGAATATTTCACCCATACGTAAGGAAACATGCATGACATCTATCTACTTCCCTGTGAATGAAACCCAGCGCCCTGAATGGCAGCTTGGGTTGTATACTCCTGAGGGATTCGAGAGAGAAAAAATAAGATGAGTGCAGACTGATCCAATAACAGGTAATAATATAGCGCTTTGAGCACATTTTAGAGCATAGATTTGGCGCATCTACAGTGCTTAGGCTAGCCATCTGGCCCATCTCCACTGAACTGTCCAACTCTATACTATCTGGCCCATCTCCACTGAACTGTCCAACTCTATACTATCTCATCAGTAGCGTATCTCTGACAAACATGTTCAAAACATTCACACACAACACACACGGCTCTTGCCACTAACTATAGGAATGATGATGTACACGTACTTAGGATTTCTCTCCAGATGTATGATAGATGTCAACGTCCTCAAAGCAGCCGCCTTGATATCCTGCAACACAAACATAATATATTGTGGCATTTACATCAACAATGATTTAAGAATATCATTAGGCCTGCAACACGTTTGTGCGATCTGAATCTCAATGACCAATATCAGAGGGAGTTGGAAGGAGAAAAGACAGAATAAATAAAATCATTGAACATTTTGGGAAATAATATCACATATTTAACAGTTCTGGTTATCTAAATCACAACTAAGTAAACTAATAGGTTATTTATATCCATTTGGAATATACAAATGTCCCAGCACAATATTATATTAGAGAAACATCGTGAAAATAATAATTTGAATGTAGCGTACATACCACAAGGTTTGTCTCTTTGAGCTCCACAACATCAACCAGTTCTTCGATCAAACCAGGATACAAGATGACATTCATATTGTCTTGAATAGCATTGGAATACACTGAAATACAACACATACACTTATAGCCAAGATCTCAGATAAATGTACCATGGCTGAATGTATTTACAACATTTGTATGATCAAACCACACACATACATTTCATGTTGATGCAATGAATCCTAAAATAGAATTTAAAGTAATGCCAAGCTATGCATAGTATTATCAAAATACACAATTCATAGCTAACTATAGAACAACATACCCAGGATGGCGATAGCTTGAAGACGCGCCTGCACACACTGTACCCTGGCTTCGTAATTGGAGAACAAATGAGCCAATCGGATGTGAGTATACAACAGTACCTGGAAACAATGAAAGAATAATTAGTTGAATAGGATGCACATACAGTAAGCCTGCGTGGAAAGAACATAAATAAATCAGACTAAACATACAACACCCATGGCTAGATTCACTTTCAGGGCACCAGACTTAACATTTTGAGTTACTTGCCCGCAGAGCAAGTTGCAATGGCACCAAAGGTGCTAAATGTTAAAAAGTAAGTTGCCCGCAGTACAATTTAACTTGCCCTTGTACGTCGGGCATATGTTAGTCCAGAGCCCTGCACTTCATTGTGATGTATAACAGGAAAAGATAATCAAACTTAATTTTATGAAAATTGGACATAAAACAGTGTTTTCTTTTTAAAAATTTGTCTTAAACATTATTTTAAAACTACATCTTGCAGTGAGCAAGATACCTTCTTGTCTGCAGGTATGCTGTAGCCTTCCATGTCCTCCATGATGGTGGACGGCAGCGACACCGCCTTGTCCACACTGTCCATGTGAATACTCTGGATCGTGTTGGGCGCTCCCTGTAGCAACACACACACATAATATACTGCAGAGCAAAGTCTGGAAACACACTTGACTTACAATTACAAAATCGTCATGTATGGATGAAAGATTCCAGCTGTGATGTAAAACAATAAATCACTCACAATTACAAAACTATATCAGTTGTTCATAATACTATTACGTATCGATAATGGATGCTGTCGATTGATATATTACTTTCAGGAAACCTGCTATTGCACTAATAGATCAATAAGTGAATTTACAAGAATTCACCACCAAGACTTACGAATACATACCTTTTTGCCAGACTTCTCATCTTTGTTTTCAGTGTAAAATTCAAAATGCAGTGTTGTTGCACTTTGTGGGAAACTCTGAAATTACAATGTTTATATGTAATTAATATGCTTCAAGCAAAAATTGCCACGATAAAATGCATGATTTAATAAGATTAAAATACATTGGCAGAAGGAAAATGTTCCATTATGGCAAGGATATATGCACAATGTATAAAATAAAACTCCAACAATATTCACTGCCAGGCATGAAGACTGTTCGAGAAGTGACCCGTCCTCACATATGTTGGCCAGTGACGATAATATTCAAAAAAATATTTTTAAAACATGGCATGCAGTCCTCGCTGAAAATAACCTGTCGCGGACATGCAGACAGGCTCTATTGCGAACACGGATATAAAGCAAATAGACCAGTCACTTACACTCAGAGGCAGGTTCTTGCAGCATTCAGCAAGTCCAAATCCATTTTCTTTTCCACCCCAACTCTGAAATGAACATAGCACAAATGGATATCCAATAATTCAATAAAGGGTGAGTGAGTGAATCGCTGCGGGAATCTTTCACCCATTTGCGACTTATTGCTATTCATAGGTGCTTATTACTGTTGCAGGGAAAGTTAATAGGGATAACCACAGGCATATCCCCAATTATCAATCACTACAGTTACTATAGCATTGTTGAAGATCAGTCTGAACCATATGGGTCCAAACTGAAGATACACAATGCATCAAGTAAACATACAAGACTATTTTGTGAAACTAACCTTTGTCAAATCTTGAAATAGAATTTATTTCCTAGAATTAAATATTTTTTTAAAAATATACTGAGTATTTTGTGAAACTAACCTTTGTCAAATCTTGAAATAGAATTTATTTCCTAGAATTAAATATTTTTTTTAAAATATACTGAGTATTCAATTAATGTGTGGGGGGGAGGAAATATTGCAACGGTGAAACTTACCTCAGCTAGATGGGTCAGCCTAATGACCAATGCCTGCTTCTTGTCTGGATTCAACCGAGTGATGAAATTTGACCTTTTACTGAAATGGGAGTAAGGGGTCAACGTTAAGTGGACATTAACTTCTTTAACCCAAACACATGAAAAATGGAACAATTCAGCAAGGAGGTTAAAGAAAGCTTGCCCACTCTTAACATAACACATTTAATAGGAAGTTATTGTGACCGTATGGACAAATAAATGCGCGGACTTCCATGGATCCACAAAACATTGTATTGTCTGCAAATGCAAATTGTGATCTTTTCGTAATTTACAATCTGTATTCCGGAACAGACAAGAGAAGCTTACTAACCTGAAGACATAGAGAAGGTTGAGGACACCCAGTACCACTGTCATGTCACATGACGCCAGCAGCGTCGTCAGGTGTTCCATCGAGTTGTACAGATGGCGTGAGAAACTATGCTCGATGAGCAGAGCTGTGAAGCGCAACACTTCCAACAGGAGTGTCTTGAGCTAGAAGGAAAAAACATCAACATATGAAGGGATGTTTATTAACCCTCTCCCTGCTGAAGGCAAGTTAACTTGCCCGATCACATGCAGAAAAAGAACACTTTGATTTTATTCAGCAGGGAGAAGGTT
Organism: Lepetodrilus elevatus; assembly: GCA_034780755.1. Classification (NCBI taxonomy): domain Eukaryota; kingdom Metazoa; phylum Mollusca; class Gastropoda; order Lepetellida; family Lepetodrilidae; genus Lepetodrilus; species Lepetodrilus elevatus. The sequence continues at coordinate 13,580 of JAVCKZ010064424.1, forward strand.
AAAATATACACTTTAATAGGATAATATTTTCACAATGTATTTGATATTTAACCATTTGTGTCACAAGTTTAAAAAAAAAAAAGTTCACCATACAAGGTAAACAAATTCAGAATTAGCTAGCTCAAATAAAGTTATTTAATCAAGTAGACCACGCCCACCTTCTCATTCCCGGCAACATCACAAGGCAATGTCCAGATCTTGTCATTTTCCTTCTTACAGGCCTTTTCCAATACATCGTCAAACAGGTCAAGGATATCCGACCAGTGGTACAACTCGCACTGCAACAAATCAATAGATGACAGTGGATCCAATAGACACAGCATGGAAGAGCAATTAATTAAATTAATTTATTCAAGCATTTACACATACTGAATGGTAATAATTAAATGGAAAACCTAAAGATCAAAATAGTTGAAAATAATAACTTCAGCAGTATTCTGACTAACGTACCTTTCCAAACGTCCATGTCTTCACAGTTCCTAGCTCTGTCAGCAAGTCATCTTCAGAGGATTTCAGTTTTTCTATCAGTGTTCTGCAATCAGCAGGCTGCAGAGTAGAAAGTAAAGTGTCATTTCCTATGTTCATGCTTCAGATCACAGTGAAACATTTAATGATATATAAACATTATTCACTTATAATTTTTAACAAAATATCTTCATTTTTTTAAATCAGAAATTGTTAGCATTAATTTTATTAATTTAACATGTTTAATGAATACAAACACTTTAGGCATATTAGATATTATAATGGTATGAAAGGGTAGCAATCTGATACAACATTGGCAGTCCAGAAATTTAACTTGAGAAACATCAATATTGTCTTACCACTTCAGTTGAAGATTTCTTCAACTTGATCCTGTCAATCTTCATTTTTACATTAGAAACTGAAATTAATACTGGAAGATTTAGTTTCATTGAAATCAGGGTATTATTGAAAAAGAAATTGGTTACTATTTTTATCATACTACGGTATCAGCAATTGTTATCGATTGACAAGTTTGTTGTTGATATATTGCTAGCGGGACACACTATTGCAATGTCGTTACAGCCCTAACAAAGCATGTACCAGAAAAATCAATGAAAGATTTAATGATCATTAATGATTTAAAGGGAAAGACGTTTATGGTCTCTAAAAATAGCTTATATTATTATCTTCTCAGAAATATATAAAAATACTGATGTTTTTAGCTCCTTGTATTTTATTTTTTAAATTGAAATACACACATTTAGACACATCCGAAATCGTCCATGGCTTA
>JAVCKZ010064435.1:0-14834 GCA_034780755.1 Lepetodrilus elevatus
CGGAAAATCCCATTGTCTTGCCACCCGCAATGCTGTGTGACGTATTGATTGACGTCACATGCAAGGTCTCAATAGTTTAGCTGTTTCTGGTCGGGTTGTTATAATGCTTCGCGGCCATAAACAGGGCCCAAATTATAGTGTACATTATGTGGGGCACGAATCGTAGTATGCATCATGTTGTTAGGGGGGGGGAGGGGGCCAAGTATCATGCAGACTTCGATCAAATGCACACAATAATAATAATGCAGACACACACACTGACTTTTTGTAACCAGATGGTTACTAAACACGTGTATCAGCTGGTAATGTAACGTCCATAGTTTCTACAAATACAGAGTAATTTGTTGGTTCATTTAGGACCCAGGAATCTATGTTGTAACCTATTGTAATTAACTTGAAATCTTGCAACATCGCTCACAGCTAAACAGCAATGCAGTGTCTAGCAAGACGTTTCTCAATCTCATTTTTTGACATGACCTTCAAATGTTCCTAAGTAAATAATTGTTTTCTATTAAATTAAACAGCATTCGACTTCATTTCTTACATACACATTATCTTCAATTTCAGTTTAACTCTTTATGACGTTTTTTGCTTTCAAATTAAAGAGAAATTAGTTACCTTTGGCGACGCAAATCTGAGTGCGTTTGCCATGTTTGAGGCGAAGTCACTACAAGGGGAAGTAACCAGGTAACTCGTGGTTCAAACACTTCCGCACAAAAATAAAATATACTGTATAGTTACCTCCCTTTGACTGCTATAAATCTTTTTCGAGTTTTTATTTCTTTTGTCGCACCATTTGAACATTGTTACACAATAGCGGCGCTGACATGGTAGAAAGACAATACAGAATAATGTCTTTACAGAAAGGAAAATAATTAACATAAACAAAAACTCAAACAAGCCTAGCCTACTAAATAGTGTAGGCCTACACTATTTAGTAGGCCTATAGTTATGATGATGATGATGATAACAACAACAACAACAACAACAATAAGAAGAAGAAGAATATATGCGCATGTCTAGTTAATAGATCTACTGGCACATTATATATTTGCTATTATGTAGCTAGCCTATTCAAAACATTTAATTATAATAGCTAGTTTTGTCTATTAGTTATAGTTTACGCAACTTCAATATAGAAGGATAACATTTTAGAAGACAAATGTAGACCAGTTATGATTCATATACAAATATATAATTAGTTAATAAATGCGTACATGTTTACAGGTCTTCTACAAAAATGCCAGACATAAAGAACATGCAGCGAAAAAACAACAACTTGTACTAGTATTTGTATTTGTTTTTAATCCAATTTTATTTTCTTTAATATTAATTAATTATTGTACACATTTAGGATATTAATAGCAATCTGATTGTACGAGAGCTACAAATTTCCGGGATCAAATATCATTAGATCCCCGAAATTTCTCAGTAGATCACGCAAATCTTTCATTGGATCCCGGAGCCGCAATCTAGATATACATGTAAGCCTACCACTGCCTACGTAGGCTACCACAGTTGTGAAACTTATAGTAGGCTATAGGCCTCACTGATCACATTCAAATGAATATGTGCTTATGATGTTATGTTTCCTTTTTATTTTTAAATTTACATATAGAAAGCTTTCAAATGTCCAGTCATTGAAAAAGTTGTGGAATGATGATCGATAGAAAAAGGTGCCTCAAGACGAAGAACATGAACTGAAGGAATCCAAAAGAAAGTTTTTGGTTGAGCTATGTTTCTTTAGAACTATATATAGCGGCGTAATTATAATTTATTATTATTATTATTATAATAATAATTATTATTATTATGTTTATTTATTATTATTATATTATTATTATTATTATTATATTATAGCTTTTTATATGGATATAAACGCTTAGAAATCAAAATAAAATAATTAATATTAATATTATTTGTGATTTGTTTATACAGCCTCTAATGTTCCACACCATACTTTTTATTTTATTTTTATTTTACCAAAGTCGTGGATAGAACCGTAATTTTTTTTCTTCTGCGAATCAAGGGAGATAACTTGTACAAAGAAAATTGACCAAAATGGCTGCGGAAGCAAAGGGAGAATAAAGATCAACAAACATGACAGAAGATTTGCAGGATTTTGGTCCTAAATGCCATGTTCTTCGGTGTTTGATTGGCATTCTTATGCTTCACTGCACGTGTCTGTTATAGGGCGCGCTGCATAATGGACAAATTAAGCATAATATCAGGCGCATTGTTCTTTGCTGCCGATATTTTTGCGATGATAAGTTTGGCGATGCCGAACTGGATCGTGTCGGAAATCGGCGGTAATGATGAGTTGTGTCTTACTAAAAGACATGAATCTACATTTGTTTCACTTTTATGATATCCTACAGTGAACTCATTATTAACGATACGTTATAACCCAATTTTAACCCAGTTTCTAAGTTTAAATAGAGAAGAATGTTTACATTTATGAGAGATGTGTTTTTCTTATTAGATATCTGTGTCTAACTGAAGAAATGAAATGTAAAGAATAATGTATTTTGTGCTATTTTAATGCCTTTCATAATATTCAAGTCTGATAAGAAGTAATAATATAATGAATTAATTAAAACTATGTATATTTATGAGTAAATAAATGGTTAGATATAGTCAGTTTGGGTGGCAGACGTTTCACCCCCTGCATATTGTGCCAGTCATTTCCCATACTTGTGCTTTTTTAATGAAGGAATGTTTCGCCTCTAAATCAATCGCATACCAGTATTATGCACTGCATTTCAATTGTATTGTGTGCATAATGATGAAACTGATACAATACTGTTTTGTACTGTTTCAATTGCTGAAACTCATAATTGATTGGGCGTAATGACTTGGGACGCAACGTACAGGAGGCAAACTGACATACAGCCGTCAGTTTAGCCGTATTGACTGGTCATATAAGCACCTTGTATTGCTCTATACAGCCTCATTAACCCTTTCCATGCTGGAATAGGCCCAGGCACTGCTGTCCAGGGTATCTCTTGGTTGCCTTCAGCATGGAGGGGGTTAAATGAGCAGTGTCATAGGTTAATATAATAAGTGATAAAGAGCTAAATAGTTTATTATAAAATACTTACTGATATACTATAGTTCAATCATAAATAATTATTGAGTTTTATACTCTTTGAATACTAATGATTAATATGATAATTTCTCTATAAATATGGTTTAACACAGGCGTTTCTCTATAAATATGGTATAACACAGGCGTTTCTCTATAAATATGGTTTAACACCGGTGTTTCTCTATAAATAGGGTATAACATAGGTGTTTCTATATAAATATGGTTTAACACAGGCGTTTATCTATAAATATGGTTTAACACAGGCGTTTTTCTATAAATAGGGTATAACACAGGCGTTTCTCTATAATTATGATTTAACACAGGTGTTTCTATTGCAGGGGACACGTACATCGGCCTCCTACAGACGTGTCTGACCATCTACGGCCGGCCCACCATCTGTTTCACGCCAGACCCAGTGCGGGGAGAGTGGCTGTTGACGTTTATATGCATCGTGCTGGGCATATTGTGTATCAGTGTGACAATAGTGCTACTTGGTGTGTCGTACTGGGAATACAGAGTGATGAAGTTCGCGCGGTGGCTCGGCTTTGTCGCAAGTACGTAATGCCTGCATGTCTATATGTCTGACCATGTGCTGCAGGATCAAACATTATCATTGCTCTGGCATGATTTTGAGGGGCATGTTTATGTGCAGGCTATCCTCCCATAATAACCAATTACTGTGAAATAAGAGTATATTTATGTACCAAGCCATATATCACTTAAACCTTTTGAATAAGATTGACAACTATCATGGCTATTTTGGCAATCATCCATTTTTATTTTTCTGCATATGATGGTAAACATGTAGTTTTTCATCCAAATTAGAATATTTAACACATTTGGAAATGTAAATTAAATCCATTTACAAATTAAGGAATATTGCCAAAACATCCCTTTAGAATTTTGTATTTTTCATAGTATTTTTATAGTTCTTGTTGTTATTATTAATTATAATTGTTATTATTATTATTGATGTTCTACCTGCACTTCTGTTCCAGTGATTCTCTTCTGTCTAGCTGCCGTCATCTTCCCTATAGGATTCGACATGGATCAGATCGGCGGGGAGGCTTACCAGCTGCCCAACAACTTCCGCGTCGGCATTTCCTACATCTTCTTTGTGCTGGCGCTGTGGATCACGGTCGTCTCGCAACTGTTCGCCAGCAAAGTCTGCCTACCCCATTTCTGAGTTGCCTATGCCACCATACCGAACTATTACCTTGGTTACAAGAATGGCCCGAGCAGGTCGCGCACAAACGGGTTTACCAAATTTCTCCATCAGCTTTTCCTGGATTGGACCTTTTCCTAATCTTGACATTGTTCTGGATCGGTTTAAGTTTTAACCTGAAATCAACATTTTCTCTAAACAAATTACAGGAAAAATTAATAGAGTTAGTTGTTCTTTAAACAAATGAAAATAAGTAGTGATGTAAAAATAATAATTACGTAAACTACCTCAAAACTTTAATAATCAAATAAAATAATCCCAATGCCTAGTCTAATCAACAGCATCCACCAAACTTTTTTTTGTATCTTCAAAATAATGTAGTTATTTAATAATGATGTAATGATTCAGAAAGAACAAATTAAACATCTATGAAATTGTATTTGCATTGAAACAACTGGAGGAATCAGGCTTTCCAAAATACTTACCTTTAACATATACAACTTCTGTGTTATCAGTGGTCGTTACACTTACCAGTTTGCTTTCACCTATCACATCATTAGACTGAGAAAACTTCCTCATGTATTAGTACTAGTAGTCATGACACTAATCGTGGTAGCATGCCTGTCATCTTCATGATTTTATCCAAGCTTTTATTGACCAAAATCAACTTGGGAATGTAATTCTTTTCAGCGTATGCTGACAATTATCATTATGTTCACCAAGTGCAAATGTTACCGCAATCAAGATGCACTGTAAATACACATTGTACTTCGTCTACACAAGGATGTTGTTCAACCAGCTATTTATACCTTGTGTCTCACTGGTTATCCATATTTTGCTTAATTAATCATTTGTCTGAACAAACAGAAACTTTGATTGGCATATCGAGAAGTGGGATTTATGTAAAGTTATTTCCATGACCGATTTCTCCAATGAATAGGGAGCATCTACTTTGTACACCATAGGATAGAAAGAACGTGTCATGAGGCTATATTAGCCAAATTGTGACTATTAGATTGACATATCTCTTACAGTGGAAGGTATCATATCAATAATATACGTACTTAACCATAATTATTCTCGTCGCAAATGGGTGAAAGAATCCTGCAGCGACGTTAAACTCCATATTCACTCACCATAATTATTCAAACATTTAAAAGTAATTTCAGCAAACTAATGTTTACAATGGCAGCTAATAGCCAGATCAAACCATGTTTGTAGAAATATTTGATCCAATATAGAAACTGAAAACCTTTCTCACCAAATATTTCAGTGTGCGATTCCTAGAAATAAAACTTTGCATATGGGTGAAATATTCCTACTGCGATCAAAAGCCCTATTCAATAGAAATAAGTCATATTAATAGTGGCATTAGCAGACTGGGATGAGAGGAGAGTTGTTATAAACTTGCCGTGTGCTGTGCACCCCTCTCCCTGTCCCGACATAGAAATCTGGGGCCACTTGATCTAAAAGTGGCGTCGGCTGATCTATTGGTCCATCCAAATGAGGATCGTCACAATTTTTGGCACTAAATATCCAGTGTGCCACTCTTAGATTAATAATAATAATGCCGATCAGGATGTATAAGTCAATCAGGATGTAAACTATGACTATAGTGATATTCACCTAAAACCCGGTCCCTGAGCTGTCGAAACATTTCTTAGTACAATTTCATACTGAAATTTTGCATTTGTATGCAAATCCTTACTTGACCATGAAATAGTACATAGAAACGTTTCGTAACTATTGGGCAAGATTAACCATCCCGCAAAGCTTCCCACTGCATTCTAATGAATTCCACGTTTATGTTTATCAAGCTGTGCTTCCCAATATGAATTGTGGATTTTAGTTTGTAATTATTATTTCTTTTACGCCACTTTTCAGAATTACACGAAAGTCGACCAGTTCTAGAACATTTTAGACCACCAGCCATAGACTATGAAAATCCAGTGTACAGTTTTCTAGTATTGTGGTCTGAATGGTCGATGGTCTGGTCACACTCGGATAGACATTGATTGATGAGATCATTGAAAAAACCCACCCAGATTAATCATGTTACGGTAATTGAAAATCCATAGTACCAATTCCATCATGTTTATGTAACCTGTGTCCAGGATGATGACTGAAAGATGTATTTGCTAACAAAACTAAGTGTTTGGATGATTGCATTAATTTTGCAATTTTGATCCGACGCAACGAAATGTATATATTTGATTGTATTGCACCATGGCAATATATTCTTATTGTTGTGGTTATGAATGAATGTCAAGGTGAACTTTTTAGAGAAAGACTAGCATATGTATGTGTTCTAATGTGCCAATTTGTATATATGTCGTAAGCAGTATGCCAATATGGATCCTGGATACGGATGTTTGGTCAGGACGACATTATGTACGTTGTAGTCGTGAATGTATGACAATTTAAAAACAATCATGAATCTCAGCATTTTTCCGCCCATCAATTTTTATGACAAGAATTATTTTGTTGTTTTGTTTGTGAATTATTCACAAGTATTAGCTATTTATTTGGCTGTTCATGCTTTATTGTGCAATAATATTTCACAATTTTATATCAAAATATGCATTGCTTTCTTAACAAAATATTTTTTAAATTATAACATTACTCTAAATATGATTTAGAAAATGTAATGTATTATTTGACAATATTTTTTTTTGGTAATATTTGAAATGAATCCTTTCTCCTTGATTATTTATTTCCTAGTTCTTGAGCTGCCATAGATCATTGGATTTGGGTATCTATACCAGAACCAGTGTATCACAATTTGTTAAGAATAATACAAATAAAGGAAGGTTAGCACTAGATGCAAGCTATGTGGTTAGAATAAATTTGCAATAAACACATATGCAGTGATAGAACTTTACCTTTCAAAGCTACTAGCCCGAATAATGATTCAAATAACAAATTTGTCACAAAACGTTAAAGTTTTACTAGTCCTTAGGATACCTTTAACATTGTGAGAAAGGGTTTGGGCTAGCGGTCTAGTATATGAGATGGATCCCTGATATGTAACTGACTAGACATTGTTGTACAATGAACTACTCAACTAGCCTGTATGAACATGATGAATGGCATTGATTGGCTGCTGTATACAAGCTTGCTACGTATCTTTTCATTTTTCTGAACTCACCTAAATGCATTGTCTGTGTTTGAGAATATACCATGTGTGTTTAACACTATTATGAATTTATCAAATTACCTCCATTACCTACATAACCTAGGTAGCTGCAGATCTGTAGCTATAAGATGCCCCGTTTACTATTTTGCTATCTATTCTGGCACCCTGGTAAATAGTAAACGGTGCATCTTATAGTTACAGATCTGCAGCTACTCCATAATCATTATTTTGTAGAAACTAGCATTTTGAGACTAGAATCTAATCAATCAGCATAATATTGCAAGATATATTATGCCTGTGTCCCTAAAAGAGGCGGTCATTGGCATGATCACAATAATGTCCACAGGATTGCCAGCTATAACACATTTTATCATTTTTCATAAAGTATAATTAATAAGAAAACTTTCTCCATATCAATATTTGTATACCATATTGAAGAAAGTGTTACAATGTCATTGCCGATTGGCAAGCTGTTGTCAGTAGGAGTAAAACTCTTCTGCTTTCACCCACCCCCCTCCCCATTTATTTAAATAGTAATAGTGTTTAGCACATCCACACAGATATATATTTAAATGTATGGGTACTGTTCTATAGAACAATTGAAGCACTACAACTTGTATGAGTCATAACCATTTATGTGTATAAATGACTGGCGTGCAACATTTGTTCTATGGAACTGAACCACAACTACAATATATTTTGTTTCATAAGCATGGCCAGTATTTTTATTATTAGGTTAACTTTCCCTATCATTAATTGAAACGATGTACTTACAATGGTGTAGTTGTCTCAGACAGACAGACAGCGAGCACACAGTTTGATGTTTGCTACTAATCTGTAAATGGCAATAGTATGTGAAGTTCATAATCTGGCAAGCATGCATTCCTAAAAGCTGTTCTAGTCATCATTTCTTTACATCGTCTTTCTACATACATTTTGAGTGCTCTTGTTGTATATCGAATGCCTGTGCATGCCATGAACTGTTTAATTAATATTCTTCAGGAGATATTAAATACATGTCAAATATTTCTGGCTTTGTGTGTGGTCATTACATCATGTTCCAGATTCCAAGTGTTATGTTGTGGATGAAATTTCATCATACCAGATGAAAAGTGCTCTAGATTCATCGCAAATGGGTAAAAGATTCCCGCAGCGACGTTAAAACTCCATATTCGCTCGCTCACTAGAATAGCATATGCCCGACGTACAGGGGCAAATTAAATTGCACTGCAGGCAAGTACCGGTATCTCAAAATATTAGTCTGGAGCTCCGACGTTGTTTCAAATGTAAATAAAACATTAACTTTACTGCCAAAGTTTCCACTTGTCTCGTCACGGACATGAACTGTTCATACAGAGTAAAGACAACTCAAAAATCACTTTTAGATTATGTATTTATTTGTTTTAAGAGCATTTTTAAATGATCCAGCAGTTTGCAGGTTGGTGTGGTGTACGCAGCTCACAACAGAAACTAACGACCTGATGCCTAGCACTGAAACAAACACTGAGACTGGGCCCTTCTTAGGAAGCTTTCCTAGTACTGACCTTTCTACCACAGGACTACCGAGGAAAGTAAGCTTATGGAACATGGATCGAATTTTTCTTTAATTGCTTTCAAGATTCTTTCACTTATATCACAGCTTACAGATCTAATTAATTAATTTCTGAATTAGGAATTATGTTGCACTTGTACTAAATAATATGACCAGAACTTGTTTACGACCTTAACGGCAGAACGGTCTCTGTACTTGCTAATTTATTGATAAACTAATGTACATTGACAATTTAGTCGGGTACGTATTGAAAGCTAAAGGTAAACTTCATAAAAGGGGCAGCTCAATAGTCCAGTGTTTAGTCAACTACACTGCATTCATATGTACATACCAGGTAAAGATATAGACACATAAACATACATATACACATATGTATTATATATATATATATAGTATATACACGTGCACATACATAAAGTAACATGAGCCATGTGTGTTAACATAGCTAGAATGAAAAAAATTACTTTGCTGATCCAGGTTCACTAATACTTGTGTGTGTAAAACAATATTGGAACACTGACAGTGAGTAAGAATGTTCGACTTTTTTTTTACATTAGTATTTATTTATTTACGTTCAAAATATACACAACAATTTTTACAATGGAAGTCCTGTCGGTGTGGTTCTCGACTACAACTTGCTGGAATGAGATGTTTTCGCAATCACATGAACATGATCTTGAAATTCACATACCAGTTGTATGTATCTGGGCAGCGGATCACAGAGAAGCCAAATCTAAAATCTATCTACAAAGTAGGAAGCATAATATACCATTTATGTCCAACTTTCAAAGGTCTTATTCATAATATAATAAAGCTAAAATGTAGTTTTAGAAAGATAAAAATTATGATATTTACAAAATGTGCAATGTTTTGAATTAAGTTTTTACTGGTACTACAACTGTACTGAAACAGTTTAGTGCCACTTCTAAAGAGATTATGGTATGTTTAGAAGATATCTGAAAGTTGGCTGTAATAAACTGGGTCTCCATACTACCTCTAATGGTTAAAGAATCTTATATTGTAAAACCAGAGAAAAACTTTTTACAAACTGAGGTAGATGAAAAAAGATTACTATGATGAATAGTACAATGAGATGAATGATAAATGAAACAAGATTCTCACTATAAACTAATTGAACAATCTGACTAATAGTTATTTCCGTTAAAGTCTATAGATATGAAGCATTGCTGGAAATGTTTTAATATTTTCAGAAAGTACAGATTTGTGCGCTTAGTATTCTCCATGTCTTAATACATAATCATGGCAGCAATCAGGCTCTCAGTTATATTATCTAGGCAAAACGATCGTAAGATATTTTCTTACCAACAGACATTTTTTCTTCTAAGAATCCTAATCAAGTGCGAGAGGTGAGAATCTTGCTGGTGTGCGATAGAATTACATGAACTTACATTATTGGCACAATGGATTTCTTCTTTAAAGTTCTGTTTGCAGGCACTTACTTGAGATGCTATGCTATGCTATGCTATGCTATGCTATCCGATACAATAAAAAGTGTCTTGCGGGAAAGCATAGAATCGTTTCAAATCTACAGCTCCTCAAATTGATTCCCTAAGAGTCTCAGGTAACCCTCAATAGTTAACATGTGTGCTCATGTACGTAACTTATTTGATGAGTATCATTCAGGGCCGTAATAAATGCTACAGGCGATGAGTTTTCTATCACAGCAGCCCTATTCCAGGTAGATTGTGCTAATTTTCCTTCTCAACTCCCTGGAATGTATACAACCCAAGCTGCCTTTCAAGGCGCTAGAAGGTTTAGGATACACATGCCCATATCATCTTCCCGGGTACCCATTCTATTCGAGTACTGAAAAGTTCTTAATTTTAATAAATGTCAAGTTTCCTGCCTATTGCACAGGATAAGTATAAACTTATCACTTGTGAATATATATTGGTATGGGATTATTTATGTATATGTAATTGATGGTAATCTCAAATGGTTGGAGGATGAACTGGAATGAATGGTTACCATGATTAAGAAATAGGATATTTGGTTACACACACATATACATATAGCTTAAATGAAAACTAAAACGATAACCAGTTTGAATATCACCATAGTTATTTCTGGATAAAACATTTCTAAAATTACCAGGTAATATTTATATAAATTATATCAATAAATACCCATATAATGCTGTGGGTGATCACCACGCTGAGAGCACAGTACATATTAGTGGTTTAATGAGGAACTGGTGGGAGAACTGGAGCAATGCTGTCAGACTACACCAGTCTCTCACACAGTACAGGGTCACACCAACATGCATACATTAGTTAACACCAGTAATAGGAAGCCACGGTGTGCATATCATATATAGAACACTGATCACAAGCTACACATATCAGGGGAAACTTCACGCACAGCTGTAGGCTATTCAACCCTCTATCTGCTGAGTTAACCCACTCCTCTATGAGGCATATCTCACCTGGTTGCATCGAGCTCCAAGAGATTTGAAGCTTAGAATATCTCCATAGTGCAATTCATTTTCAAGATGTCGAAATGGAAATGTTGTAATTAATAGCATATAATAAAATCTAGTTTTATTCAACATGATTGTGGTAAAGCTATCCAATTTGTGTCATCATATTCAAGATCTTGTCACATTTACCCTGTTTCCTTTAGAGAAGTGCCGGATGAACACAGCAGATAAAAGGTTAACGTACAATTGCTCTGTTGAACATGTCTTTGTATGGAAGCATCAAAACGGCCTATTGGATACAAAGCAAAGCTCACATGGGTTGTTACAAAGGCTGAAATGATATTGGGGAAGGCACCCCTTCGGCCATCCCACCCCAATTCATGAAGTCTGGCAAAACACAGCTGTTGGCTTATCTGCCTGAATCATAAAATGATGCGTCATAGTAATAATATAAGCAAGTTTTAACACAAAATTGAGCATGCGTTCATATTGCGGATGAAGTAATACAGAAAATAAATAGAACAATGTAATTACAAATAAATTACTTTCATTTGAACTATGTATATGGCCGTCACACTACATAAATTTAATATGATAACATGATGATTAAAATAAATGATTTATAATAATATATCCTATAATAAAATAAGATATACTGTATGCTACATTGACATGTTATTTGATGACATATACACTAGTAGGTTATGCAAAATCCTCTATATATGTAGGTTATTTATCACCATTCAATGAAAATGTTGGAAATTTTGTTACCATGATGATAGAAGGCAAGGTAATCCAAGGTACTGGATGTGAAGAAAGACACAATGACTGTAAGCAATTCCATACAATCACGCTTTATACTCAGGTATTAGCCTTTGATTAAAGATACAAACTGCCTTGCATTCAGCAGTCTTCAGTTAACTCAAACATTACAAAACATCAACATGATCAAGAACATTGGATTGCTGAACACATCATTACATTATAACATTATGGTTTTGTCGTAAAAAGCAAAATAAATCTTCATTCATAGACAATGATTTCGGAAACAGTTGCTGAATGCAAGGTAGATGTTCAGTCTATGGTACACGTTTGCACAGGGCCAGTCAGTTATTGTCTTACGTCGCAGCAGGAGTCTTTCACCTATACGCAACGTCATTTACACGGGGAAACTGACACCTATTTACATGTTAACATTGGGTAGACATGGCAGTGGCATTAATCTTCCTACATATGAACACACCCTCGGGATGGGATGGGATGAGATGTGATTTTCTTTGGGAAAGCACTTTTGAGCTCTTAACATTGACTGACTGAATATGGATTTATAAGAAGAAAATATAACAAAAACAACAAGACATAGTTCACATGATTCAGCCCCAACCACTTCTAAATTCATGCATACAAGCCTACTAGTAGATGAATGCTATGATAAGAACATGAAGCATAATGATGATTGTGGCCCAAATAAAATACAAAATTAATTTTAAAATTACTTCCACTGTAATCATTCAAAATTTAAAATGTTAGTTACTCCAAGATGGAAGTTGATCACAACTGACACCTCACAGGATTTTATGTAATTATCACATACCTTTCCACAGATAACCTGGATTTCTTCATGTTCATGTTGATTGTACATTAGTTGTCATATTTGTCAATAACACCGATAACCATATAACCCACTTCTAGTAATAAGTAGTATGCATATCATACATAGAGAATTAGTTTTGCCAGACTTCAAAGGCGAATCAGGATTATAAGCATTCTATGAGGACAAATCACTTTTGACTGAAGTGAAAACGTTTAAAAAGTACACATCATACATTGAATTGAATATTAAAAATGTAATGCAATCTACAACATTGGCATATTGAATCATGGAAACTTTAAGATCTGAAAGACTTGTTGAGTTCGGCCAAACCTTCCCACACCAGTATGTTAAGTCTTTTCTGCGGTATAGCGGGCGTCACCAAACTTTCACGCATATTTCCTAGTCCGTCACCCTCCTTACACAGAAAGCCAGAGTTTGACGAGACAAAGTGGATACATCATCAGTTGGTCTAGTCAGCGTGGCGACAAGACGGCGACCACGTGTACACGACTGGATTGGCGGCATGTACGCGTCCCCACCACGATGAAGAGGAGTAAATGCACTGTATGGTTTGACTAGACACGACTACTTGCTGGTCCGCCGATCCTGCAACTCTCACGATACCGGGATCTTCATACTGTGTGGGGAGGCCACCGCCCCGCCACGACTCATCCGCTTCACTCTGAAAACAACCAATGGCAGTCCAGGATTATAGATAGCCACGTGCAGCTGTCACAACAAATTATGAGTGGTCGTAACGTGAACAACAGACATCTTAATAGTGAGCAGAGGCTTGGAACCCATTATAAATCTGCTGCGGGTAACAGTGAGTGACTTACCTTGGAGAGTCCACTGAAGTACCCTGCAATCCTTTACCACTGCGAGGCTGATCTTTTACAAAATTTCGACACGACGCCAGTTTGGTTTCGAGAGCCTGAAACCACGACATATATTAATGTTATCATTGCTCAATTTGTACACTTTCAAAATCAATTACTGTTCAATAATTCCGTGTTTTTAATAATAATGCTACTGCTTTCAGCGAGTTAATTCCTCAACTCCACAGACAATAAACATGATGATCAAGTTTGTAGCTGACTACTCAGTTGTTTTTATTTCTGAGTGCTACTCATGATTTTGTCCATGAAAATTCAAAGTGATGATATTGAGTTATTGCAGTCATTACCAGCCAGCAATAATTAATTATTAATACAATGGCTCCACACGTCCTTGAGAACGTAAAATAAATGTAAAATATAAACATTTTCAAAATAGCGATTTTGGAGAGATGACTAACATTGGATTTTTCTGTTATTTAACACAGTATTTTAGGAATATCATGAACATGAACAGAACATTTGTATCAACTCTATACTGCCAGACAGACCCAGAAATCACAACTGTACATACCGTAACCAGTGTATCTGAGTTATCGAGTTACAACCAAGTACAGTATGTCTTGTACTTATTACCCACTTTCTGTTTTGGAACTGTTTAGCATGATTGTAGAACATACTAAATACTAAATACTAAATACAGTAGATCTCGCATATAACGGACTCATTGGGACCGGCTATTTATATCCGTTATATGCGGTCCGTTATACGCATATGCCGCCGCAATTAGCATTAGACGGGATCGGGACTTCACATTCAGTCCTTTATGCGAGGGTGCGGATTATGCGAGGCCGGTATATGCGAGGTCTACTGTATATGAATATGGAGTTAAATATATTCAGGATGTTAAATAAGTAATCGGAAAATAATTGTATCAATTTTAGAGATGTTAAAGGGGCAAGATCATACTTGCATAGGGGAAAATGGTCACTATCGGGGTTATTACATATTCTGAAAGAACAA
>JAVCKZ010064446.1:0-14834 GCA_034780755.1 Lepetodrilus elevatus
GTTTTTCATTCCATGAAGTATTTACCGAGATAATCTATGAAATAGGGGGGTCAATGCATTTCATGCCAAACTATAACACTATTAACAGCGACAAAAACTTGCCTTTAAAACTTAACTGGCCCGAATAATGATACAAATAACGTTTACAAACACCATGAATTTCTACTGGCCCTTATGATACCGTTAGAATTGGGAGAAATGGCCCGGGCCAGCGTTAATTCCATCCCTGCTCTAAACCCCCAATTAAAAACAAAATAAAACCCCAACAAATATTTTATAAATGGTACAGTAACGATCGTTTGCTGACAAAAATATTTTTCGCAGGTTTACTGCAACAATCGGTCCTACAGATGTTGCAGGTTTCCTCCTGTCCTAAACTGACGAGCCATGATACAAGTGAAAACATCTTGAAAGCAGATCTAAACCCCAATTTAAAATAAGTGTTTTGCTGAATACTTGGATCTAATTACAATTAATGTATACCTGTTTGTGTTACAGAATTTATATGACTACTAAGGCAGAGAAACCAACGCTATCAGGCACCCGTCTGAAAACCAGGAAGAGGGGTAAGCATGATGTGTAAGACCTGGCCCCGAGATTACGAAACTGAGTACGACTCCATACTCAACTCAGAATTTTGTTCATAAAATTTCGTCGTCGCCTATGGGTGAGATATTCCCGCCGCGACGTTAAACATTAATTCAATCAAAAAAATCATAAAATTTTGTGTAGATTTTGAGCTTGAGCATGTAATCGCACTCTGAAAGTTTCGTGATCTCAGGGCCTGGGTGACGATCTGGACAGTGTTACAATAAAACTATTGTAATTACAACTGATTACAAGTCAGATTTTAGGTACCATCTATGAATGCGTCCAGCGATAGAAAATAACTTTTAAACTTACTGGCCCAAATAGTGATATAAATAACAAGTGTTATGAGTTTCTACTGGCCCTTAGGATACCTTTAGGATTGGTAGAAATGGCCTGGGGTAGTGTTGATTTTGAATCCGATAAAAGACTTATATTTGTAGCAGTCCTGAACATTGTACTTACAATCAATTGTAGCTACAACAGTCTGTTCTGTGCAACAGGTGCCTGGGCTCCTTTTACGGAATAATCGTAATTCTGCAACCAATAGCAAGTTCTTAATAACAGTAGTAGGCTAAGAAGTTAACAGCAATATTACAAGAATATGCCTCCAGTTCTCAGTAGCGGGCTCCAGAATATATACAGCCTAATGCAACTTGTGCATGTTGCTAATGCAGTATATAAATGTACGTATTATTACCAACTCGGTTTTATTTTACAGATGAAAAAGAAAAGTACGATCCTACAGCATTTCGAGATACCATCATCCAAGGACTTGACGAGACTGGCGGAGATCTAGACAAGGTAGGTGGCGCTGTGCACAGCGTTGTACATCTGGCATAGGGCTGCATCAATATGTCCATTTATCACCCAATGCTGGCTCCCACGGGAGAAACAATGTTAGGACAACAATTTTATTGCCGGAGAAAAATGTTACAACTTCACTGAATTACTAATTTGCCAGCTGAGAATTGCCACCTCCTGTCTTTTGGTATCAATGTTGTCCTACAAGTTGATAAACGTAATAAAAATTCATTACTTTTATCAATGAGTAGGATAACATCAATATCAAAAGACACGAGGTGGAGATTCTGTTTCCCACCCAATAATGTAACCAAAGAAATATGTTCAAATGTGCAATAACACGGTATAGCGTCTGTTGTCTGTTTCAGGTTTCAAAGTTTCTTGACGTGTCTGGTGGTCGACTCAACTACAGACGTTACGCTGATGTCCTTTTCGATATCCTCTTTGCCGGCGGACAGCTAGGTAAGACGGACGTCACTGAACAACTGCCAATTTACAATTGTTGCTTTCGCTACTGAAGAATTGTCGTTATTCAGGGCTCGACATTAACTTGTCTTGGCTATCCCATCAACTTGTGGTTCATTTTCATTTATGTGAAATATCAATTTACCTGTCCGTGATCGTCGCAAATGGGTGAAATATTCCCAGTTTAACAGTACTGCCCACTGTAGTCTACGAGCGCGTTCATTAGTTAAAACATTTGATGTTATTTACTCAACCACAGTCTGTAATACATTGGAATTTGTTATGGAAATATGAATTTACAAGTAAACTCGGCCAGAAAATCGGGGTATCGATCGGACATGTTTGTAACAGTATTTACTTGACAGAATGCAGCTTTCAGTTGTCCCTGATAATCGGCAGCCATTAATGTCCAGCCCTGGTCCCGAGATTACGAAAATTACTTAGTACGATTTCATGCTCAGATTAGTTCACAAATCTCCACATAAAATTTGAACTTGAGTATAAAATCGTACTCAAACCGTTTCATAATCTCATGACCTGGTGTCCGTAATCTGAATTTGATGGAAGTTTTTAAGTGAAAGACTGAAGGATGTTACATCTGTACTTGACTGTTGCAGCTCCCGGAGGTTTTGTTGTTCAAGACCCTGACCCCGAAAAGTCGTCGCGTACCAAGGTTTCCGTCTTCTCCACCGAAGAGGATATAGAAAAACAGAAGTGCTTCTATGAGGCAAGTCTTTGCAGATTCTGGTCACGTATGGCTGAAAGATTCCCACCCTGACTTAAAACAATCATTCACTCGCCCTAGCAGACTCTACTTTCACCAGAGGATTCCCTTATGTTTTCTGTACACCATCCCAATTCACGTCGGCTGACGGCAAGCAGTCAGAGCGATGATCGGGACAGTGTGAGATGGTGTCACGACGAAAAATAGTGGGATTTTTCACCGATCTTCAGCATATCTAATAAATTAATCTTGAGATTCTCTACTACTGTGTACCAGTGGCACGAAGCCCAAATGAAATAATTAAATGTTTTATGGTCGCAAAGAGGTGAAAGATTCCCGCAGCAACATTAAACTCCATTATTGCTCTCACTAAACCCCAATTAAAAAAAATTAATAAACTGATAATGTATCAATGGACCATTATTATTTTTACTATTATTATTATTACTACTAGTATTACTACTATTATTATTATTATTATCACTTACTATTATTATTATTGTTACTGTTATTATTTCTTCCTGTTATTGTTATTGTTATTAATCCTCCTACTGCAGGTGTTCTACAAGCTGCTGCGGCGCTACAAGTACCTGGAGAAGTCGTTTGAGGACAGTCTGAAGAAGATCCTGGTGTTTCTGAAGGGCTTCACTGAGGATGAACGGAGGAAGCTGGCTATCATCACCAGCCTGCTGCTGGCCAACAGTCTGTGCACTGCACGCGTCATCGCCAGTCTCTTCGAGGACCATCTCGTTAAGGAGGGTACGTGCAGTGTTCCAAATACGAACCGTCCGCACGTCTGACGGCTTATTTTCAAGTTTTAGCCTTGCACACCCGCATGTGGTGTTGCTTTTCGTGTTTGTTTTTTTATTAAGGTGTAACAGTATGTAATCGGTCACTGGCCAATATATATATTGAAGATGTGGTAAGTTCTCAGACCAAAATGAGATGAAAAATAAAAGCACAATTTAAGTCTGACTGGTATATTGTTAAGTTGGTGCTGTGGGTATTGACTCTAGTTGTTGTGTTGCAGGGCTATGTCTGGAGTTTGCCACCGTGATGTTCCGTACGTGGCTTGGCGAACGAGATGTCGCCACCGTGTTCCAAACTCTGAAGAAGTCGCAAATTGACATACGTCTCCTGGTGAGTCAGTTCTAAGTCTCGCAGGTTTATGGCAATATTCAGCACTACAGATGTTTCGGTTTCCTCCTGCCCTAAATTGACTGTGACATAAGTGAAATAATCTAAAGCTGGACTCGAAACCCAATACAAAAACGATCAGTTTAGTGCGATATCCATAGCGGAGCTGTGTGTACTAGACTCCACTGGGTCGTGCAGGGATAATAACTAACTTTAAAATGTACTCGCCCGAATAATGATACAAATGTTTACAAAATAAATGAATTCCTACTCGCCCTTAGGATACCTTAAGCATTGTAGGGAGAAATGGCCCGGGCGAGTATTAATTGCGAACCCTGTCGTGGTGGTTCATCGACCTGAAAGCTAACGGCACAAGTCTCTTCTCTCTTCAGGAGTTGTTCCCTATCAACAAGCGGAGTCAGGAGACATTCTCCACATACTTCCGCAATGCCGGCCTGGACGTCGTAGCTGATATGCAGGTAAGTGCTGCCACCTACTGCCACGATGGTCCAGGGCATCCTTTCACGTATCCACTAAGAGACTGCAACTGTCTTGTAGTCGTCGGCAAGAAAGATCGATAGGAGAACCCTATGCAACAACATTAAACACCCTAATCACTCACTGAACTAGGAGATCCCTATTGTCCTTTCATGAAAGGATACCATGTGGGTTTCCTCCTGCCATACGCTGTGATGGTTGTGCAAGAATCCTAAGAGCGGCTCTGAAACTAAAAAATCATGAAAGTGTGCTGTTGAACCCTGGCACTGCTACCAAAACGTTTGAGAAATTACGGACATTTTGTTTTATTTATCAAACTATTTTCATTAACGAGACACAAATGGGTGAACGATTCCTGCATCAACGTTAAACTCCATACTCATTAACGAGTTTCATCATTGGTCTTTGCAATGTAAATGTGTGCTACAATATCTGGGTCACATTTTCTCCCTAAGTTATTTTGATTTTGTTGTATTACTGTTTTCTCGGCTGTAGAATGGTAAAGGCTAGCGTAACAGATTATATTCGGATTACTTACTGCCGTCATTTTGTTTGCAGATGAAGACAGTTGCTCTAGAGGTGAAGAAGAAACTACAGCTAGAGATATACGACATGATCAAAGACCAACAGCCTGCCTCCGAGGTGAATATACATCGTCCACCTGTTCCCTCAATATAGGCCCTGCACGGAGTACATATAACTGCTTTACGTCCTTGATAATATACGTCCAGCGTAAAATGTACACCCCTTTCGTGGAAAGCAGGCCAGCTGAATATTTATCGTACAATTCCCAGGGCTGCATTTGGTGCTGCATTTGGTGCAGAGTCTTACTGTAGTTGTGGCCTATATCGCGGTGTACACTATGCTGTTACTGTTTCTTCGCAAGTGGGTGAAAGATTCCTGCAGCGACGTTAAACTCCATATTCACTCACTGTTACTGTATCAGGAAATGATGTAGACCTTGATTTGTGTCCAGACCACCAGTACGACCCTTTCCTGAAAGACAGCTAAAGTCGCTGCAGTGAGTGAGTGTTGTGGTCGGGCAGGTTTTAATGTTGTGACTTTGTTCCAGATCAAACTGTTTGTTCTGGAGGAGATGCAGAAACACAGTATTCCAGAACATGAAGTGGCTCTCCTGGTGAGTTCTGGCGTAGTTCTGGCTCTTGTCCTGCCAGCTTTTCAGCAGACTGCACGCAAGCAGATATTGTAAAAATCAGCATCAGAAAAGGCAGCATATTTAGATTACATATTCATCCAATTGTTTGTAAAATCCCACCATCCTTCCCCTTTGTCAGTAGTTTGTAATTAAATGATATTTTTAAACAACATTATTAGGTAGAACGTTTGGACTTCGTAGCCAAATGTCCAGGGTTCAAATCCTGTCCACGCTTCAGTGTTTACGAAAGTTACCTTTCTGACGCGATATTGATAGGCTGCACTGTATACACTGCAGTAATGCTTAAAGGCATAATATCACAGATATCATTGGTCTGACAATACCACAGGTTTACTGCAACATTCAGTGCTGTGGATGTTGCAGGTTTCCTACTTCCCTAAACTCCCAAGCCGTGATACATGTGAAAGAATTTTGAAAGCTCCTCTAAACCTCAGTGTAAAAACAATAATAAAAACATTAAGCAACAAATCTATCGATTGGCCCTGCAACAGCCTATGAGGTTTCCCGCCTGCTAATTCGTGGGGAATTGGGCAATAGCGATAACTCGCTCACCCGCCACCTGGTATTTCTCTGGTCCACAGACTTGGAACATCGTGATGAACTCGATCGAGTGGAACAAGAAGGACGAGCTGGTGGCGGAGCAGGCCTTGAAGCACATGGCGCTGTATACCCCACTGCTGGCAGCCGTGGCCAAGTCCGGCAAGTCCGAGATGGCGCTGCTCCTCCGCATCCAGGAGTACTGCTACGAGAACATGAACTTCATGAAGTCCTTCCAGAAGATCGTTGTGCTGCTCTACGATAGTAAGTGGACGATGGTCTTTGCGTATTAGGTCCAGGTCCCAAGATTATGAATATTTTGAGTACGATTTCATGATCAAGCTCTGATTTTCTATGGGGATTTGTGAGCTAACTGTTGAGTTGAGCATGAAATTGTACTCGTAAATGTTTCGTGATCTCGGGGCCTGGTTTCAAATGAAGTTTGTATTCCTGCTGTGGCGTAACCGTAATTTACTCAACTCGATCAAAAGATGTGGTTGAGATGGCGCTTCATCAGGTTTATCGGAAGCCAGAATGTTTATATCAACAGTGCACTGAGTTAGGGAAGTCCTCTTGCACAAACTACAATCTTACTTTAGACTCTATTGAAAACTTTGGGAATAGTATTTCTTTACTAAGTCTGAGATTGATAGGCATTTTATTATGAATTTATTCTACTGTTCCAGTACTTTGAGCCGTCGCAAATGGGTGAAAGATTCCCGCAGCGACGTTAAACTCCATATTCACTCACTCACTCAGTACTTTGAGATGTAACTGCACTAATGTACAGTTAATTAATGTACTCACTGTTTACAGAGGATGTCTTGAGTGAGGACAGCATACAGAAGTGGTACAAGACTGGCCACTCGTCCAAGGGCAAGAGCACCTTCCTAGAGCAGATGAAGAAGTTTGTCGAGTGGCTGGAGAATGCAGAGGAAGGTGAGTGTAGTGTTAACCCTTCTCACATGATCCACCTACCTTGTAACTAATGGAGTTGTCTCCATTTGGCTCTGATGGTGTGAGGGTTAAACTTGTCTTTTGGTGCCTTGGCAAAGGATCACATTTTGGCATTTGTGATTTATAGGTAAAATTATCTTGAAAGTGGTTTGAAACCCCAATTTAATAAAAAAACGAAATATCTTGATTTATTTTGGCATTAGACATGATCGTGTGAATTTGTCGGCCATGTCGAATGATGCTGCCAGAACGTTGATCGGGAATTCCTTCCTTGCTGTGTTATCTCCCTTGCTAATTAATTTTGCACCACCTTGTTTTGCATGCAAGTGATGAAATTCCCTCCGCCAACTTTAATCACGACACATTTAATAAGAACAATAATACAAAGAACGACCGTTGAAATTTGTGACCTTGACCTTTCAGAGTCTGAGGAAGAAGACGACTGATTCGGCGACAGCTGTAAATAGACCGATCTACCGCTATGCACTGTGGATCTCTTAGTTGCCGTCTGTCTGTCTTGTCTGTCATCACTACTTAAACTCCATGTTTTAGATGGAGTGTGTTGGCAGCCATGCTCCATTCCCAGGCTCCAGGCCATTGCTTTCTCATTTCAAAGAGCTCATACATCCTATGCTTGTATTTAGCAAAATTGTAAAGTTGTGTTGAATTTTCTCAAGCTTATGTCGCCAACGATGCCAGAATGTCACAATTATTTCTTCAAAATTTGACACGATATTGCATGATTTATTTTGGCAAGCGATTTGATAATTTTGTGAAAGATTCTCCAACATGCGGACAGGTCATTTGAACTAGGCAGTGGCCTTTTTGTATCTGATAACTGTTCTCTTCACAGATCGACACTCCTATCTGTATGCATATTGTCGAGACTCGTGTCTTGACAACATTTCTCTTCATCCAGTCGCCACACGAGTGCTTAGAGATGTTCTACGCATCTTTTGAGAACTGACTACGTAACGTTCCCATATTATATTAATCGCTTCAACTGTAAGATCGGTCATAGATTTTTGATAGCATTTATACAGCAATTTGGTAAAGTAAATTTTTAATGAAATTAAAGTCGATTTATTATGTATGTGATTCATTTCTGAACAGT
Source organism: Lepetodrilus elevatus (assembly GCA_034780755.1). Classification (NCBI taxonomy): domain Eukaryota; kingdom Metazoa; phylum Mollusca; class Gastropoda; order Lepetellida; family Lepetodrilidae; genus Lepetodrilus; species Lepetodrilus elevatus. The sequence continues at coordinate 8,002 of JAVCKZ010064446.1, forward strand.
GTGTCGGCTCTAACACAATGATGGATGTGTATGGCAATAATATTTGAGCAGTCTATAGTGATCATGTGGATTTTTTTGTCAGCAATTCTCGGAAGTCTTAGGAAGACTTAAAATTACTTGTACATGCATGAGGCCAGTGAAATGTTGTTCAGGGGTCCGGGTGCTGGGTTTAAACCTTGTCGTCCATGTGTACGTCATCGCCAGGTGTTTTCATGTACGGACGATTCTTTATGAATTTGTCCCGAAAGCTTCGTCAGCACTGTAGACGAAGCTCTCGGGCAAGTTGACCTAGGACAAGTTAGCCTAGGACGTGTAGAGGGAGTCGACTGCCCATCATTTCATTATTTAGTCTATTTTTGTAGTCGTACCACCTGCATTGACCCCCCACCCCCCCAGGGATTTCGTGGCCTTCCAGATCGTTGAATGTTATCAAAATATCAGTGTTACTGTATTTGTCATCAAGATTTTCTATTGTGGAGAATAAAAATGTTTTATGTTTTATTTGAGTTTGTGTATTTTTGGCAACAGTTTCCCGCAGCGACGTTAAAGGCATAATATCACAGTTGATAGACCTGTATAATCAGACAAACAAATTTAGATCTGAGACTAATTGCGCTTGATTTATCCACCCACAAGTTGTTATTTAGTGATGTACTTATCCCCAGCAATCGATAGTTATAAAACAAATCATATTTTATATTAAATAGGGAAACGTTCCGTTATTTATCTGGTCTTTGATGCATCTCTATTCTAAGAAGGATGCGAGCATACATTAGAGTTCTCATGTCCTCTTGCATCATATATATATTAAGAAGTCGTTGGCCATGTTTGATTTAAACCCGACTCGAGTCACAGGGGGTTGGCAGTGAAGGTTTGTCAAACACACAGCAGTGGAAAGCTTTTTGGAAGTACAAACATGATTTTATTTATGTCCAGTGAATGTGCTTTGCAGTTATAGCTAAGAACTAGTCCAAAACAAGCATAAATATCTGTGATATTATGCCTTTAAACTCCATATTCACTCACTCATTGGCAACAGTTCCATGACTAAAGTTGTAATCCATTACCACAGGCACTTGTTACTTGAATATCCACAAAATAAAAATTACTATCAAACATACCCCCTCTGACAAATATCAGTATTTACAGTGTTGTCAGAGCGGGTATGTTTGGTAGCGATTTCTATTTGGTGGATATTCAAGTGCCTGTTTTCATGTGGGCCATGAGATGATGCAACTAACAAAGACAGTTATATCATTTATTGAATAGATGTCTATGAAGCACATTCATATGTAGAGGTATGTTATTTACACTACATACAGTTTATATACAATATATACAATGGTCATATCTAAATTTAAAAAACAAACATTGGTCGTATACTTTATAGAAAAGAAAAAATATATATACAATTACATACAATATATGTATAGAATGTTGATTACATGTATGCATAAACAGTACAGGTTTGGCCCATTAGAACAGGCGCTTGCCACTGGATAGTAGATTGAATGTATCAATGTTTTAAAAAAGATTAAAATATATACTTTTCTATATTAAATAATATTACTTTTATCTAATAACAAGATAATACAATACATAAAATAGTAAAAATAACAATACAAGTACTAGTCTTATATCGAATTTTTACAGTCGTCTTCTATATCAGTAATATAACATATATCATGTTATTAGATCAAGTTATATTATTTAATATACTAAGAAAAGTATATATTTTTTATCTTTTTAAAAACATAGATTCGATATACTATCCAGTATCCAGTGGCAAGCGCCTGTGCTTTAGAACTACATTACTACTGTAAAACGATGAGGGAACGCATAGATCTAGTACATTTAGCCAATGTAAAGTATTCCAAATAAAAGCATGTAATGCAAATTTCATTACACATTAAATTACTTGGTTTTGAAATTAATCTTTGTGTCTGCAGTTGAAAGTGTAATGTATAGGTGTGATCAATATCACTTCCCGTGACTCTTGACAGTAGATATAGTGTGTATTTCAATAATCTGAGACAGGACTGAAGTAGAGACATTGTATCTTGGAGACGTTCTAGTCGGCTTGAATGATCAGGTTTAAATGGCCGCCGCCTGTACACAGTACAGCGATGTGCTCAGTTCAAGGGCAGCTGGTCGTTCTATGCTGGAGTCTTCTCAAAACGGTCTTACGAACTTCTTGGCCCGAGAACAGTTTGTAGCCATACTATAAGAATCGTTAAAATTGGCATACGATCGTAAGAACGTTTCTGGAAGCTATCGTATCTACTATAAGAGACCATAAGGATAGCGATCTCTAATACATGGTGATCGTACAAGAGCGTTATTATGGTCTCGTAGTGGATATGCGATCTTCAAGAAACGACACTTTGGATTCTTTCTATTGCTAGTCTGTGGTGTTCTTTGCTGTACAATATTCTAGGAATGTTAACGGCAAGAATGTTGGTATCTGAAATGCAGTTGTTTCTCCTTGTTCTTAACCCTCACCGCTACCCATCTACCATAGGAGCTATGCTTACTCCGTTATTCTATCGAGTTAAGTCACGTGAGCTAGGCAAGATTCCCGCTACCTGGAACCTTTGAGGCCCGGTGTCACATCATTATTCAAAGTAAAATAAGGGTAGCAGGGTTACATTCAATTTAAGAAATATGAACAAGTATTTTTGTTCAGAAGTTCTCGAAGTGATGTTCAAACAAGGCTTTCGTCGTCTTGCTGGCATCTAGACAAGCATGCTCCACCCCCTTTGTCACCCCGGGAGGACCGCAGCTAAACACGCCCACTTTCTTAGCCTGGAAGAAATTAGATTTAGCTATACATTATCACCAACACATCTAAGACAGTGGCGTATGGGTGAAATACTGAATCTAAAAAAGACAACATTTAAAAATATTTGTTTCTATAATGTCCTGGGTATAGTCCATTTGCCGCCCCATAGGCTCCAATGCCATAGTAGACCTATGAATTGTCTATTGTATAAGGTTTGTTTGTGGATGTATCATCACACGGGGGACTAGTATGCCTACGGTTGAGCTAGCACCAACAGATTGTGGACACGTTCATGTGAAATGAGTTAAATAATATTTTGAAAGCAGCTCTCGACCCATTTTGTGGGTGCGAGGATGAACTCGACCCTATGTGTCATAACTCTATTAACATAAAACACTTGATAAAGCGAACTTGCCAAAGTACAAAGGAACTTGGACATCTAGCCGAGTTGATCTGATAATGAAATCGTACTAAAAAAAAAAGTTTCATAATATCGGGGCCTGACCTAGAATACCAATAATGCATGCCCCAAGTTGGAGTTTCAAGTACGTGCATAACACGCATGTTCGTGTCAAAAGATGAAGGCACGTTATAGGCTATTACAATGTATATGGCTATGCCAACCACCAGAATACTGTACACAGTGGTTGTAACAAATACGTAACGCAAAATAGACTGAAAACACTACAACGGCTCTGAAGGCAACGTGTTCATGTGCTTTCGCCTTTGATACGCACAATTCTGAGCTGACCTATCCCTACCACAACCCCCACATACCTGTGGATGTGCTCGGTGGACCGCCGTCATGATCTTGTTGAGCTGTGGACGGCCGAAGTGGGTGGTGGCCTTGAGCCCTGTGAACACGCTCTTCCCCCCTGTCATCTTCTGGAAGTGCTCCTCGAAGATGTACTGTAATGGGTAGACGTCACGTGTAGGTGGACAGAAGCTAAACTGAATAACGGATGTAACTGCGGACTAGCCCACTCATGTGCGAAACCGTAGCTCTGAGATAACCGCATAATCGAAAGTGGGGTAACTAAACGCTGAGTTTATGTGTCGAAACAGCCTTAGCTACTTGTTCTTAACGGTCTAGTGGGATTGTAATGGTAGGTTCACAGAGATTATCAGGAGCCTTATGGAAACAGACTTGTTAAGGACGGGATCATAGTCGATTCTTTGTCTGACTGAGAGCCACTGCAACTAGCTGCTGTGAAACCTTAGGTGAACTGATAGCATTGAGGGAGCTGATGCAAGGGGAGGGTTTGTCATCTCAATCTTACCAGCATGGCGGTCCGCATGTCGAAGTTCTGGAAGAACTGCGTGATGAAGATGTCGATGGAAACCATCCCTAGAGTGTCGATCTCCTCCACCTCACGTAGAATGTCGATGAGCCACTCGAAGTGTCGCTGACTGCCCGTGATCCAGATGAAGTACAGCTAGAAGAAAGAAAGACAGTGAGGACCAGTCCTGGAAGAAGTAAGCATAGCGATGCAGTGGGAAGCATTCCACAGGGTCAGCACATTCTGCTGTTCAGTTTACACACGTGTGGATTATATCAACGCCTAAGCCAAGGGCATCCAGACAACTCAACTGCAACTCATTTAATGCTTCCATGCATTTGACATCACCTGACATGTGACCTTACCTTCTGAGACCCTGCCTTCTGACATTTTAACCTATTTCAACTTGCCTTATGACATTCGGCCCAATTGACCACAATACTTTCTGACATTACACCTTATGATATTTGACCCACTGAGAGTTAGCTCATTTGTGCATAGTGCCTTGCGAAATTTAACCTTGAATTATTATATTTAACTTTACTTTCTGACATTTGACCTTATCTTCTGACATGTTACCTTACCTTCTGACAAATGACCTTACCTTCCGACATTTGACTGATTTGACCTTATCTTCTGACATTTGACTGATTTGACCTTATCTTTTGACATTTTTACCTCGCTTGACATTTGACTTTTTGTTCTGAGATTTGAGCTCACCTTCTGACATTTGACCTTACCTTCTGACATTTGACCTTGTACATGCTTCTGATGGAGGACATGTGTACGAAGTCTTTGAGGATGGAGGCGTACGGAGTCACCCCGATGCCGGCCCCGACCAGCACGGACACCTCGTACTGGTACCAATCCTGCTGGCCCGCCCCGTACGGCCCGTCAAGGTACAGCTGCAAGACAACGTCAATAGGTATTCCAGTTATCGCCCCAACTCAAACAACAACAAAGATATTGCTGCTAATACCATCTTGATGCTCTTTCACGTAGCTGCAGTTCTGTAGCTATAAGATGCCCCGTTTACTATTTTGCTATTTAGTATAGGCACCCTCTAGCTACAGGCCGGCAGTAGAACTACAGCTACATTTCACGAAGCTCTCGTATCTACTAGAGGTATTGCTGCTAATGTCATCTTGATACTCTTTCTCGAAAATCTCGTATCTACTAATACGATATTGCTGCTAATGTCATCTTGATACTCTATGATGAAGCTCACATATGTACTAGGAGACTTTAACTCTTTCGTATCTTGTCGTCGCTATAGGTGTGATTCCCGTTACGACATTAATAACGCATTTAACATTCAATCAATCATGATCAATCAATTTAAACTACTAGGAGTTCGTTACCACCTCGAAAGTGGAAGTTGCATGACTCGTGCATGTAGAACACATTTGTATCTTTCTCTGTAAATGACTACAATATCGCCATGGTTCTCTGTGCATACGCACGTTTCTGATGATAAAAGGGTATAATACCCTGATGTTTAGATTCGTGACAATCTTAGCATATGTTGTTTATTTTCCTGTTTCCCTGCATTATCTCTCTTGAAACATATGTTCAATATGAATGCTATTCGTGACCTTCGTTCCAGTCACTCACCTTGGGTAGTCTATTATTGTTTTCCTTCACGTTGTCGATGTCGAATGTCTGCCGAATGTTCCACGTCCAAGGGCCCAGCGCCCGGATGTGGATTTTGAGCGTGTCCTCGTGGGGTGCGGACGTCAGAGTGAAGGGGTGGTACTCGTCCTTCCCCTGGGTCAGGCAGGCGATCCTCACCCACTGTCCGGACTTGTACTCGAATTTGGAGGGCCTCTTGAACTCTATCATCGTGACGTCTGTGGAGGGATACAAATATGGCCGTGACAAGATGGCGTCGTGCACTCACGGTGAACCAGAAAACGTAATAAATTACCCAACTTCACAGATATAAGCTACGTATACTATCGTGAACGACGTGTGAACAAGAATATGTAACGAAATACCAGACTTTGACAGACATAATTATATAAGGTACGTCAATAGCGTCAACAACTGAGTCCAGGTTTGCGTACAAGACAAAGGACCACTGCCGATCCTGGGATTCGAACCAGAGTTACTGGATTATGAGTCCAATGAGCCAAATGGGGGTAACCCTGCTGGCCGAGACCAGTAGGAGCATCTTATACCACACCCGGCTACACTATTATGCTGTAATGTGCGTGATTTAAACAGCGGCTCACCTGACGCCAAGTTCTCCGCCTTGATGATGCCTATCTGCACCCTCTTTCTGCTGAGGCTGACTATCTTGTCGATGGTGAAGAGGACGACGGGCCCCACGAAGTACACGTAGAACTGCGGCCGCTGCACGATCACGGACGCCCCGTGCAGTATGGTGAGGACGTACATGGCAATGTACAACTTGTGTGTCAGCCAGAACAGGTTGAAGATGTGGCGGCGAGCGGTCTGCGTGGCGAACACGTATATGATACAGAGGACCACCACGAGAAGGACTCCAGTAAAACCTGGAATAAGACAGAATAGGAGATGATAGCGCACAGTAGGACAGAATATGACACAGTGGGAAATAATAGGACACATTAGGACATAATAAGAAATAATACGACACAGTAGAACATACTAGGACAGAGTGGGACAAAGGTATCGTTTCACAAAGCTCTCTTATCCACTAACAGACCATAGCTATTTTAGTTTAAACATATTTTATTCAAGACGAAATGGATAGGTTACAAGTTATTACAACTTAAATGAAAACCGCT
>JAVCKZ010064457.1:0-14833 GCA_034780755.1 Lepetodrilus elevatus
TGCTAATAACGTTCTAAAAAATGCTAAACTAGCCATTAGAAGAAACATGTCCTGGCACTGGAGATGTCCTTTAAGCAACAATAACAAAATTATGAAGAATGAATTATCATTTTATGATGCTTCATTCTTGTGTTATATAGTCCTTTAAGCAGAGTAAAATATATTTGAATTTCATGAAACTTACTAAACAGTGTCATAGCTTTTGCTCGTACCCAAATATTGGTGAGAGTTAGGACATCACGATTGTCTCAGGATAACGTCGCATGTCCTGTTTCAGAGGTAAAGATGTCCTGCAGAAGGACGAGTTGAGTAGGAAGCTGCACGATCGCAGACAGACTCAGAAGAAGAAGGAATGGGAGGAAATGAAGACAAACAAACGGACCAGCTTTGAGATGAAGTTGGAAGAGAGAGCTTCTAAGTTAAAAGAGGTGAGTAGCAGTTCAGTACTACGAGGAGTGTCGCTGGAGGCAGAATCCAGCAGGGAGAGGGTTAATCAGGGCTACTGGGTTGTAATACAGATATGAAACATTGATAATCATCAGCTATTGATAATTATTCAACATACGTGGTTGATTTCTACCGTGTATTAACGATAGCATAATCCAAAATGTGGATTATGCATAATTCGCCGATTGTGACGTCGTCGCCAGACAATGACTTTAACGTCCATGACTTGACGTCACAGGCAGACAAATGCTCATTAGCGGACTGTGGCCGTCCATCTAAATCAAGTCATTTTTCGGTAGTTTATCATGATTTATTCCAATAAAATGATTATATTGAATAATTAGAATAACCCACGAGATACGAGTGATTACGGAAAATATGTCCCTAGTGAAATTAATGTTCAAAGTTCCTCACTAAAGCTCAGAACTGTGACCATTAATTTCACTCGGGACATTATTTTCCGTAATCACTCCTATCTCGTGGGTTATTCTCTAAATAATTCACCCGGCCTCTCCTGTATGAAATGGCGTACCTGTAAGTTAATGAACTCTAAAAGGTTGGAATGTAATGAGTATGGACAGATAGGCTACCTTGTACTACTGCAGTGTCTCGCTATCAACCTAGAAATCCAGAAGTTATCTCCCCTTGCCCATAAATCCTCACGTGTATTTTGTGAATATATTAACAGATTTTTTTGTTTGCCATTCATTTCATCAATAAGACCTGCATTTCATATTTCTTGCATATGGGTAAAATATTCCCGCAGAGAAGTAAACCATTTTCTATTTCGATACCTAATCCAAAACACACTTGAATAGCTCCTTCTCAGTTCTCCAGGGCCCATATTCTCGAAACTTCGTAGTTAAGAACTTCTTAGTGAGAAAACATCTCTTCAAAACTTAACATAAAGCAGAAAACCAGTTAGGCAAATTCTTAGTACTTATGAACTTCTTAGGCCCAGATCATCAGTGTGTTTTGTCGTAAACAATTTCACAGAAATAGAAAATACGGGAGATGGTTTTATCCGAAGTCAATCAACCAGTTCATCATTGGCATTGTGTGTCTGTTTGCAGGATGAAGTGAAGAACCTGAAGACGATAGATGAGTTTTCCGCGTCACGACCCGAGCTGATGAGGATGCATGCGAAAATTACTCAAAAACAGTGACAGTGTTATTCATGCATTTTGAAATATATACGAACTGTGACGTTTATGGGCCGTGTGCTCCAATAATACAAAGACAGTGTTAGCTGTTGAGTACTTACTTCACAAATTTGACAGGCAGTGTTGAGTATATACTCAAATATGACAGACAGTGTTAACTGTTCAATCTGGTTCTACACTCCGGAAATATGACAATTAGCAGTGATCCAGAAATATGACAAAGCAGTGGTGTCTGTTGGTTATGCAATCCAGGAACATGACAATTAACCTATCACGAGCTGTCAGTCTCCAAGTTAGTGAGGGTACCTGTCTGCCAATCAGAATACAGCTGTGCTTAAAGTTGGGCGGGACTCAATTAACCAAGTGGTAAATGTCAGACAAACACTATCTTAGCAAGGCAAGCAAGTGACAACTTTCAGGTATAAATAATATTGTGAAATTGTTCATGGTAGAAATGCCATCAGGAATGTTCTGGGTCAATGGCGCTAACTGTGTTCGCATGCTTACAATATTGGCAAAGCTTGACAGGCATTTCAAGTGGGATTGACTTTGCGACGGGCAAATCAGCAGTGCACCAAGAATAGTAAAAGCAGCGATGTCTGTTGGATACACCAAATATGACGTGAGAAAGGACACCAGAGGTGTAAGCCTGATGTTGCCTCGTAGCTATGGATATCGATCCTATTACTGGTCTTCCTCATCAGCATACCGAAGCTCACCAAGTTCTTGACACAGAACTCTGGAGAATAGTCAAGATGTTCCACGTCTTGACGTCTTGACAATGAATTGCAGTGAATCTTTGAGATGTTCCACAAGCTGATGTCTTGACACGGAACTGCAGAGAATCTTTGAGATGTTCACCATCTGACGTCTTGACAAGGAACTGCAGAAAATATTTTAGATGTTCACCAGCTGACGTCTTGACAAGGAACTGCAGAGAATCTTTGAAATGTTCACCAGCTGACGTCTTGACAAGGAACTGCAGAGAATCTTTGAATTGTTCCACAAGCTGACGTCTTGACAATCAACTGCAGAGAATATTTGAGATGTTCACCAGCTGACATCTTGACACGGAACTGCAGAGAATCTTCGAGGAGCAGCTGCTGGTACTCTCCTCTTCAATAGATTAGATTTCCTCACATGTTTGTGTCTCGTATTAATTATCAGCAGATGTAAGATTGATTCTTGCTTGCTATCCATAGTTTCTAGACCGAGAATATAATGTTTGTGATTTAATGTATGTGACAAACCGTAACCACTGCCCTGATATGGTACACATGAGACCCCGATCCAATAGATGATATTTCATCACATTGGCAACCACAACATGAAACATCATCTACATCTTCATAGTTATAAGTTATTCAGATCCAGACAGACAGACAGACAGACATTTTATTTACGTCTCACCTGTGTACAACAATAAAATCGCATATATATATAAATACAATATACATAAAATATAAAAGGCACATATAAAAGGTTGTACACAGCCACTCATAATAGAGTTGTGAGAGATGTAGTTATTTGTAGTGGATGAGGTCATATAAAGAAAATCTAGTTTAGCTATTGACAAATGACAAAACTGGTACATTGGACTGGGGGGAAAGTCATCATCGTTATAGAAGAGCAAACCAGCTGCAAACATGTCTTCTGTTGTGTGAAAGCAAGGGAAGATCCCTTACAGATAAAGACATTTAGAATGTGTAATGTAATTTAGTGGTCTAACTAATCTTAAAAGTGGGAAAGTGTGTGCAGTGATGGTAGATGCAGATCTCAAAGTTACAATTTGTTTCCAAGGAGCCATTCGGCTCCTGCACAGACAGAAACACTAAAATAAGTGAAATATTAGTCGCCAAATGCAAAATTAGGTCGTCATGGCTCCCAAATTAGTCGCTAAATTGAGCCCTGAGATGATGGTTAAAGGGAGGTAATTCTGTAAATTGTCGTAATGATTCTGTCAATATTTATATTATATGCTGTATTATGTCTGTTTATTCTTCTAGCTTTAATTAGAATCTATAAGCATATTTCAGTGTCTATTCTAGTCTATGTAGGAAAAGAATTTATATAAATGTTTGTTTCTATGCTGGGGACTTTACCTTGACTAATGTTGTCTTAAAACATTTCTATCTTGAACCATCATGAGACATTCTGTAAACTTGTAAGCTTATATTGCTGAACTTACTAGTGAAGGTCGTACAACACTCCTAATGAAATGGGTCCAATACTCACACTCCATGTGATACAAGAATATATGATCCTGTGTTGCCTGCTGTGATAACCATGGCAACTGTTAGACAGTATATATGTTAGACACGAGACATGGCGACAGTTCTGTTGGTGTTGGGGGTGTCACGGCAGTCTTAATGGAAGCTGCGTGATGCCAAGGTGAATTTGAAGATAAGATATGGTATGACAAGGGTTAAAAAGTGAAATATACAGTTTTATATCTGAAGTGGTTATCAGTATTCGAAATTACTGCTGGCCCGCTGGCTCGGCCATTTCTCTCAATGCTAAAGGTATCCGAAGGGCCAGTAGAAATTCATGTTTTTTGTAAAACATTATTTGTATCATTATTCGAGCCAGTAGGTTTCCAGCGGTAATTTCGAACACTGGTGGCTATGAATGAATGATATGATACAAGAACATATCCCACTGGAGTATATTTTACTGTATAGATTGAGAATATTTACTTAGACCGGGAGAGAAATAGAAGTGGAACGAGACGATCTTGAGGGTATTGTGGTCCAATTATTTTCGTATTCCACATGTACCATATTCATTGGTTAGTGTACATACGTACCTCCAGATTTGAAATTTATTAATACAGATTAATTATATAGAAAAGTGATGTTAACATTCTTTACTGTTATGAAAACGGAACAACTTCAGCCCGGTGTTGGGACTGGTTTTACTAATGTACAGTATCCATGCAAACATATCAAAGTAAGGTAGATATTTTTACAAAGTTCTTTGCTATATACTTTCCAGACGGTTTGATGATCTGCAATATCACATTTACATACACGTCATTGGCTGTAACCATATAACATGTTCTACATTGGTGACATTCTTACACAGCTACTATCGAGGGGCCGTATTCACAAAAGTTTTTTAAGACTAAATATATAGCAAAAACTGACTTAAACCCTTTCGTGAATACTGCCCAAGGACTATAAATATCCAAATTATTTTCAGCATAAATCCAAAATTGTGTTTGTCACCATTGCATGAAAGTAATTTTATGTTTTCCTGTATGACTTGTATGTAATTACCGTACTCTTCACCTGTATTCCGTGTAATCTGTATGTTATCAATTGCATGTATTCTGTGTACTGTATTCAAATGATTGCACATATGTTGGTTATATATGAACAGTATGAACCAATGAGGGCAAAACCGTTATCAATGCTAATCTATGACTCCATGAAACCAATACCATCATGTCAAGATACGGTACATGTATGTCAAATGTTTTCTGAAATAGGACAATAGGACAATTTATGTTTATTTTAATTTACATGATTCTGTAACATGTTGATTCCTCTGAAGGTAGCTACTTAACGTGACCATGTGCAGCTAAGTTCACAAAGTTATTATACAGTGCTCCCTCGATATAACGTTGACGTTGGGGTCCATGCTTATATCAATGAATATAATTGGAGAAGAAAAACAAATTTTAAAAAAAATAAAAAAATAATCTTTTAAATGGGGTCCACGTTGGACAATGCGTTGTATCCGAATCCGCGGTGCATCGAAGGGCGTTATATCGAGGGAGCACTCTACTAATTTATAGAACCTGTGAGATATTCCCACCGCGACCTAAAACATTACCAGTACTTAAAATTAATATAGGACCTGTACCACCAACATCGTAAGTCCCAGTGCTTTGTGCAACTGGGCACAGATTAAGAGCATCTACAGTACACTATACATTGTCCTTACTTCATTACGCACATGTATTACTTGGTTCGATTAGTGATGACCTGAGCCAACACAACTGTAGGAAAGTGATAGAATTATGTAATAGCAAAGCACAAGATATTATGAAAGTAAAAACTAGTATAATTTTAATAACACTGAGTACGATGGTTTAGCTGTTATTTCCTGTTCAGACGTGTTCTGACATTATAAATTGCATAGTTGATTTCACCTCAGGGACAGGTCTGTGCGTGATCCCCTAAGTTTTGCTGAATTCTAACAATGTATTCTTTTCCATGTCATATCACTTGACTCCTAGATTCAGGGATAGTTTGTGTAGGCAATGGCTTAGGCTATATTAGAACCTCACATTTACATCCTAACTGGTAAACTCTGAATAATCTCGAAATTTAGTTTGAGGACTATGGTTTCTTGTGCAAACTACTAACTAAAAAAATGTAATTGCTTTCACTTAGTTCGTTGTTCCAGAAAAAAAAAGGGAAAAAACCCCGTAATAATAATTTTATTCAAAACTCTTCCAACTTCCAAACAATATTTGTTCCTATTCTGTGCCTGCTTGAAACACGATTTGCTCCTGCGACCGATGTAAATATCTTCTCTTCCATGACCGTGACCTTGATGTTGTCCATTTAGTGTGATGCTACTCTCGGTATGTTGACATCATCTATAGAGATCTTTATAACTTATCTGGATTAGATGTTACTCTTGTCGCAAAATGGATGAAAGATTCCTGCAGCAACGTTAAGCTCCATATTCACATACCGGTAGATGCTACTCTCTGTATGTTGACTATCGTGGGTAGTTACGGTACTAATAGGGATAGTAAGTCTCGTGGGGTCATTTCCGATGACATGAAGACTTTCGACGGTTGCTATGAATGACGTCTGAATCGTGACGTTTTCATGTGAGGTCGCAACAATGGGATATCGTCAAATGTGTAGCGCATTTAGGTGTTAGACAGGTTTATGTCACCGGATATTGAAAGAATCTCGGGCTATCTCGTGTCAACTTACGCACCCTATGAGATCTTCATAACTTCCTGCAAGCTTTCCTCATGGCTTTTATCTTCATTATGACCCATCTTTTCTGTCTGGTTCTTGACCTTTTATTGGTATATTCTAGATCATGATGACCACTTGTTTGCTTTTCCCGGGTCATGACTTTAACCCAGCTCCTAGAGTCTTCCTGATTACTGGCATCTCTTGATTCCATCCTGGTATAAATTCTTGCTTACTTTTACCCCACACTTTCTTACTTTACTCTACCAGTACCGGTATATCATGCTTCCCTTTACCGTATACTGCTTTACCTCAACTTCTGCAGTACCGTTGTACTTCCTTCCATTACTTCTCACAACCCTGGTATAGGAATGTATTACTTCCATCTGCCATAGTCTAATCAGTAGACTCAATGCTATTAGTGAAAGATTCTAGAAAGCGACTTTAAACCCCAATTTAAAAAAAAATAATTAAATTAAAAATAAAAAGACTCAATGCTATTCATTAACCATTTATTTAACTGGAAACTTTGTTGAATAATTTGAGTTGTCTCAAATGGGTGAAAGATTCCCACAGTGACATTAAACTCCATAATCACTTGAATAATTTTGGCAGTTCACATTCAGGGCCCCGTTGCTCAGAACAGTTGTAGCTCTACAATGGTTGTAACTGGGCTCCCGCCACAATAGAAAGTGTTGACCTTACACTAGTTGCAGCTACACTAGTTCTGAGCAAAGGGCCTCTGGACAAAACGGAACCATCTTTGACAGGGAGTTATCAGGTTGTAGGAATGCATACCAATGCCAGGGAAGAAGCGTTCTCATTGTGTCTTGCAATTCAAACCAAATATATAGATCTGTCCCACTTCCTGTTATTTGACAAAACAGTTGTCTATAGTATACTGTTTGTGTGTGCCTTTGACTAGAGTTGTGACGTGTAGACAACAGTAGTAGTGCTACATTATTGCTAAATAGAGCTATATTCTTGTAATACATTTTTTAGCTTAAGCTACGTCAAATGTTACATATTGCTTAGCGACGTATGTAGATGGCAATGTATATTAATTATGTCTTCAATATAGATATATATATTTATAGAATACTGCAATATGGTTTTGTCCCAAACGCTCCGTGCAATTTGATTTGTAGTAGGTTACATTATGGTTATGAAGACACCCTGTTGTTTTTGTGTAATAATGTACTGTAATTGTATTGTGCTAAGGACAGTATATACTGAAATAGTTTGAAGATATGTAGTTAAAGGAAAAGCTGTTTTTGTGCTATTAGTAATATAACAGTGATCAAAATGAATGGACAAAGTCACTAGATTACGTTAGCTGATCGACAATCCGATTTTGACCTCTTCCAGCATCTGAAATCCTACAAGAAAGGTATGGTTAAACTGGTGTCCTACTCAGACACTAAGTAACACTACATGTATATGCATGCATCAATGCAGACACTACAACACTACATATATGTGTATGCCTTGTACTACTCCGATTGTTATTTATATCATCATTTCATTGTTCATATTTATGGTCATACCCATATATTATTTGTACATCAAAAACACGAGTTTTAGCTCGTTTGACCAAGGATATGTCTGTTATCCACTCGTATATCCGTACTACACAACCTGTTACGGTTTATTGTTTGCATTTCATTTGAGAGACTTGAAGAGGTTCAGTTATATATATGTACATATGTTATTGTATTATCCTACAGCTGAAGTAAAAGTTTATATCTTATTTTAGTTCCAATATAAATATTGCATACATCATTTTGTTTAAAGAATTTAATTGTTCATGCTTTGATGAAAGAGGTGGTGCCGTTCTTGACACGCCGTCAAAGATGACGACCTTCTCACCTCATTACAATGGTTCTGGCATCCGGCTTCACTCCTAGTACTGATGCTGAGCTGAATGAAGACTCCTAGCATCCGTGTGTTCTATACAGCAGTCAGCCCTGCCTTGTAACCTTGTAGTGACCAGTTGCCACCCAGTATTATCAGGCCTCAATAAACATTGTCATACAGTTAGTCTGGTTTTTGTCTCTGTTCACAACACACCACCAAGAGGATGTGCTGTGTTGCACGTAGATGTAGCATCGACAAGTCCATCTACAACCATCCAAACAGAATGCTACGCTCAGCAAGTCCCAAAGAAATACAGTTCACATTTAACATCAAGAGTACCATGTACGTCTGGTATCAAGAATGCCAGTTTCAATCGAGTGTATTAACACAGGGGTAGAAATAACGCCTGTCCCGCGGGCCAATGACACTGAAAACCATTGTCGGGCACGCTACCTTTATTTCAAGGGGTATAACCATATTTATTACGACTACATTTTCTAAGAATTCAAAGTGGTACGACTAGATTTTCTTAGAATTCCTTCATAGATCTGTTGATGCATGACAGACAAGACAATCAGAGTAATGTTACCTTTATTCGTATAAAAGTGTTTATATATTATAATTATCTAGTGCTGGTGAACAAGTAAAGTACATCAGTGAATACAACCTTTGGGTGGATAAGTCAACCGTAAGTAGTCGGATAGAAATTTGTTTATCCATTATTTAAGTCAACCATTTATGGTAGTATGCAGTTAAGATCAACTGTTTGTCCATTATTTAGGTCAACCATCTGTGATAGTATGCCGTTAAGATACATGTATAGTATTGTATACTTAACTGGAAAACTACTGATTTCGTTTCGGTAGAACATATGGTAGCATAATAAACTGGCATTTCAGCAAAGCATACTTTACGTATCGGTCTAAAACAGGTATCCCTGTGAATAGACCTATCATTACTTGTATAGTGAAAATAAAAGCTGTTGAGAATAATGCATTACACACCATTTAGGACTAGAACATGTATATGGTATAGTATAATATATGCAGACCACTTGAACACTTCAATACTATACAACGTGTGGAAGCCAAAGTTTACTTTAACCACACCACACCACAACTTTTGATAATGAAATCTAGCCATGAACTTTCACCTTCACCGTCTTTATTTATCACGTAAACTCCCATCCAT
Organism: Lepetodrilus elevatus; assembly: GCA_034780755.1. Lineage (NCBI taxonomy): Eukaryota > Metazoa > Mollusca > Gastropoda > Lepetellida > Lepetodrilidae > Lepetodrilus > Lepetodrilus elevatus. The sequence continues at coordinate 9,602 of JAVCKZ010064457.1, forward strand.
ACACACTGTAGGCCACATCTGTGCACTTCTAAGCCCATTGGACATTAATTTCCATCAATTACTATATACAACGTATGATGTAGACCTACTTTAGCCCAACACATGTATACACGTAAACTCACGATCCATATACACTGTAGAGATATACATGTATACATCTGTGCATTCCAAGCGCATTAGACATTGATTTTGATCATTAGAATATCCACGTCTGATGTAGGCTTAGCTATTATACTATGCCTTATGTAAAATCTATTACTATTATAAGGTCTTTAATAACAACATGCATGATAAGGAAAACCCAACTATACAGAACACTTTTAGCACAATATTCTGTTTATGTATGGTATTGTTTTATTTCCGTTTATACGATGCCAACGCCACCGTCTTACTATTCATATTACAAAAATATGTTTAAAACATGCAGGTATCCACCTCGTGGGGGTACACACAATATTATCTCATAGTTGTCTAAGGTCAGTTACTGAAGCGTGAATGACGGTCATGTAAAGCGATATGGTGTGGTGACTACTGACAGTAGAAAATGGCTAAGATAAGTAGATATAGATAGCCATAACTCCTGGCTGCTAGGCAAAGCTGCAATTCAAACCCTGAAGTAAACAGATTGTAGTGACACCGGTCATAAATAGTTTTGTCCAGAACAGTTCTTCTCTTGGCCGAGTAATATAAAGCAGCCTATATATAGCAGAAACACGTGGCTGTGGTGTCCATGTTCAGTCAGTTCTCGCCATAGCAGTGTTGTGGCGGTCTGCCGAGTCGTTCAGAAATCTCCCCTAACCCTTTATCAGAGTGAACTTTGACCAGCCAGGTTAACCCAGCACAGGCTGTTTAGCTGGACACCGACTGGAGTGTATCTGCATTAGTACTGAAGTGTTGGTGACCTCGGTTTTATAAAAACGTCTAAGGATACCTAGTTTAAAGATGGCGGAACCCAGGAAAGTCGTGATCGCTATGGACGGCAGTGAATATGCCAACTATGCATTTGATTGTAAGTAGTTTTCATTTCTCACCATACCAAGTGTTGATACGGTGATTCCTGTCGATAATGAGTATAGGGGACCTACATTTTCGTTTTTATTGTCGGAGATACCTAGGATCATTGATTACAGGAAATGGCTATAGAGAGTTTTTCTGATTTAGTCTCTCGAGTAGGCTACTAACTTTGCCATTATGGCTGAACAGTACGTGATGGAATATAGACATGTATAGGCTATGTAAACAATGTTCCTATATTGTAGAACATATTAGCATGTTCATGTAGGCCTACGTGATGTAATTTTACTGTTTATTGACATGACTGTTTCAGATTATAGGAAGCACATCCACAAATCTGACGACCATATAGTGATTGTTCACAGTCCTGAATTCATCTCAATAATGCAGTCGCGTAAGTATACATCCTGTAGATCACTAGTTTAACCCTCTCCCTGCTGGGTTAGGCACAGACACAACTCTTTAGGGCATCTCCGGTTGCCTTCAGCATGGAGAGGGTTAACGCCAGCAAGACAGTGATGCGAAACGGGCTGCATATTACATTACGTATATGAACAATCATGTCTCTGATTGTAACCTGCTAACACTGTGGGCCTGAAGGCCAGACCCAAGGTTACGGAACATTTTGAGTACTATGTCATGTGGGGATTTATGAACAAAGTCTTGAGTTGAACATGTTTGTACTTAAAAAACGTTTAATAATTTAAGGGTTTGGTGTATGTTGTATTTATCTACTATTACTTATGTAGGCCTATTCCTAAAAATAGCCAATCTCATTCAAACTGGACACCACTCTTCCCGCTTGGACATATTTGAATGGTTTCCCAATGTATCGAAGACGGTCCGTTTCTGATCTCATATTTTAGTGGATTTTAGACGAGCGAACATTTACTTCAAGGTACAAATAATTTAGATCACATCTTGTTTTAATACACGTATTATTTAGCTCTTATCTTGTTTTAATACCCATGACATTAATTAGCTAAAAGTCTTAGTAGGCTGTGAGTATGCCAATTCAGTAGACCTCGCATATAACGGACTCATTGGGACCGGCTATTTCTGTCCGTTATATGCGAAATCCGTTATACGCATACTAGTATTCCGCAATTAGCGTTAGACGGGACCGGGACTTCAGATCCAGTCCGTTATATGCGAGTGTCCGATTTATGCGAGGCCGGTATATGCGAGATCTACTTTACATCCCTATTCCCAGTTTTGAGTAGTTAGTGCTACATGTCCATCCCTATATTGCCAGCGTCGTTCGCTATGGGGGAGATGCCGATGGAGTCTGAGATGACGGCACTGATGGAAGAGGAGGCTAAGAAGAACAAAGCCATGCTGAATCAACTGGGTCAGAAGCTGGAGGCGGCCAAGGTAAGGAGAAGAAGAAGCATCTTGTCCATTCATTGACCGTTGGTCTTCCTAGAAACGTTATGAGCTTGTCATGTACCATCCTCTCACACTAGGGATACTTTATTACGCTCAGGACTCGCTGCATAGTACTGCAGTATGAACGTAATTAAAGGTACCCCTGGGGTGCGAGGATGGTCATGTACTAAAACAGCGTAGCTTACTCCTTAATACATACTAAAAGTGTATGCGAATTGTGTGTGTATGTTGTGTGTCTATTTCTCATTGTGTGTCTCTCTTTCTGTTTATCTCTCTTGTTACTTGATTCCTCTCCCATCTCTCCTACATTTTCTCTCAATTTCCCTCTATACTACATCTGTCTCTTGTGCGTGTGTATGTGTCTGTTTATGTGTGTGTTTTGTGTGTGAGTCTGTCTGTCTGTCTGTATAACTGTCTGTATAACTGTCTGCTGTCAGTGTCTTCTTGAATCTCTGTATTGACATATCTGTTCTTCCTTGACGCTGGTCTCTCCTATACCCACCTCTGTTACAGCTGGGAGGGAAGGTGAGGAGCGTGTCCGGTGTACCGGGGGAGGCGGTGGTGAAAGCAGCCGATGAGGAGGGTGCATCCATGATCGTGACTGGGACCCGGGGGATGGGGACGATCCGGAGGACGTTCCTGGGCAGCGTCAGTGACTACATCATGCACCATAGCCACGTCCCCGTGGTGGTGTGTCGACACAAAGACCAGCCCCATCATGATAAACACTAGTTCATCTGTATCACTGACACTGTATACATGTCAGAACCTAGCCAGATCCTGTGTTTTGATAGTATTGACGGTGTTATACACATGTTTAGTGATAATACTGAGAAATGACACTGGAAAGAGACATACAGTATAGTGTCTGACCCAAAACATTCCGGATCAGAAGCAAACCATAGTCTACCAGAAAATTAAATAAAACTTTTAATGATTACTGACAAAGATCATTGTAAGAAGACATGCATTACATGTTATAGACTATTCGTTGTTCGGATACAATAGCTGTGTCATGTTTAGAGGTATACAATTGTACAGCCATATCAAACGGCTTTGTATTTTGGATAGTTGTGTGTATCTCAAGTGAGAACCCTGACCACACTGTTATGTGGTATTAATGTGGATGCTACTTGCTGTGACAAACGATCAAACTGACAAAGAAGTGTATACTAATATTTAAAGGCAACACAACACATGACAGACAATTCGTCCTACGAGAATACGAAGAATTAACTATAGTAGAATTCAGTTTAAGAGTTTCAGTGTCAATTCATTACTTTAAAATTAATCCATTTAGGTATGTACACTAGTATAATTACTAACACACGTTGGAAAGCTATGGTATTGTTTTATGCATTTAAATACTAGTTGCATACTACTTTACCACATCTGATAATGTATGTACAACCTATCGTATTTAATATACATTTGTTTGAAGATAATTTGTATTTGTGTTGTCTTTGTAAGGTTGTCCCAGACAGAATGCGAATAGATTTAGAAGATGTATATAGGTACAGATTTCTAAACTACGTTGCAAACGAACAACATACATATGGATGTGCCTTCTTACCTATTGATTACGTTCATTAATAAATGTTCTTATAGCGTACACGCAGACACTTTTCAGGTGTGTGTTCATTTCCCATAGCTTGAACATACCTGTTTATACGAGCAGATATATCAAAGTAGTTGCCTTATCACCAGAAGCTCAAGCCATTCCGAACAACAAGAGGATTTATTCTATATACACTGCTTGCATTCCATTGCTGTTCTGAACATATGAACACCCGTACATATAGCCTACTTATTATAGTCTATGACATGTGAGGATTTTAACCTCGCGTTACATTACATAACGGAGTCCAATCATCCCGCGGAGGAACACGTCTGTGTTGTGTGATTCGGTCATGTCTTCATACTCTCCCAGGAGAGTAGTGTCAGCAGCTACATCATACACCACTGTCACGTGACTGTGCTCGTGTGTGGGTACCATTCCCAGTGACGTGCGAGTACACTCAGGAATACCACTGGTCCAACGTGAGAGACAATTGGTCATAATCTAGACATATATGAATTCCTACTGGTCTAATGAGATACAGTGAACTTCATAGTCTTAGGGTCCACATAATTATATTGGATTAGGCCTACCACTGGTCCAACGGGAGATATACTTGTTCATGAATCTAGCTATAAGGATTACTACTGGTCCAACGAGCGATGTACGGTGAACAATAGTTTTCCTAATGTAAACATTATTTTGGGTTATATTGGTCCAAAGGAGGATACCGCGAATACTACTGGTCCAAATCTAGAGTCAGTGATTACCATTGGTCCAACAGTAGATCCACTGAACAATAGTACTCCGAATGTAGACACGCATAATATATTACATGTACATGCATAATCGGGATTACCACTGTTCCAAAGGGAGACGTAGTTCTGAACGACTACCACTAATCCGACTGTAGACAAGATCGACATACCACTTACCGGTATTCCTTTGCGAACACAATGAATGCTAACCATTGTCAATGGCGTTTCGTATAAATGATTCGATTTTTAATGATTTTGACATTTCTTGAAAATTTATACTTTAGAGTGATACATTTTAAAAAAATGTCAAAATCATTAAAAATCAAAAAATGTATACGAAACGCCATTGACAAGGGTTAAATGAATGCATGCACAATTAGGCATAACTCGTGAACATTTTCTCGATCTATAGACAAGGAATACCACTGATTATATTGCAACATGGAAGCATACCAGTTGTCCAACTGCAGACACAACGTACATCATTACTTACCTTTATATAATGCATATATA